>JANRFK010002741.1:217020-228281 GCA_030068395.1 Apalone spinifera | reverse complement strand
TGCCTGAGGCCCCCATGTGCCTCGTGCATATCACCGTGACATTGCGTGGAAGGCAGGCCAGGTGAGGTATCTGGGGAAAGGTTATGAACTGCTGAAACCCACTGCTCTGTCTAAACCTACCTAGTGCCTTGAAGGGATGAGATTGGGTTGGGTGGCTGTCAGTAAAACATGCTGTATTGGGGGGCCAGCCAGACACTGCACAATTCAATGGGCATGAAGCCACAGCAGGGGAATTGCTCCCCCTTGCCTGGGACTCAGCAGTGACCCGGGACATGCCTGGCCTTGTGCGCCCCAGGCACATGGTACGGAGGGTATAGAAGAGCCCACAGGGGCCCATGCCTGGCCTTTCTCCTGCCCCCACATGTGCTGCAAGCAACAAGGACACTGAGAAGACTGAAACTCCAATAGAAGAGACAGGCCCGGGATTAAGGGAAAAACTTGTGTACTGCGAACCGTGGAGAGTGGAAAACGGCGTGCTCTAGCGCTGCCCAGCCTGAGAGCTCAGACTGCGCGCCAGCATCTTCTTTTCTTTTGAGAACTACTCTGACATTTTGCCCATCACCTCCAATCACTCACCATCTCTCCTCGTGCTGGGCTGTTCGTTTTTACCGGTGAGTTTGGCTGCAGTGTCTGGTCAATTGCTCAGGGTTACCAAGGCAGGGGTCTATCCTATCCCCTTGCAATTCATGAAGTGGTGAACCAATTAATACATCTAAGCTACATCACTGTAGCCTTCTTCTGAAAAAAACTATGCAAATGAAGCACACAGTGGAATATCACCACACTTCTTTTGCATAATTAATTAGGGGCCGTTTTTGCTCAAGAGGCTTTTGTGCAAAAAGGAGCTGTGTAGTCAGCTCCTTTTTGCGCAAAAGCCTCTTACGCAAAAACGATGTCTAATTAATTATGCAAATGAAGCTCAGCAATATTCCACTCCGTGCTTCATTTGCATAAGCTTTTCCGAAAGAAGGCTACAGTGTAGACATAGCCTTTCAGTGCTCACCTTGAGCAATGCCAGGTGGTATCTTCTGCAGCTACAATACTGGGGGCTGGGGGAATCTGGCTGGTGTCTGTCTCGGTGGGATTTGTGAGGCTCTGGGAGCAGTCAAACAAATCTAGCTGGGCATGGGGCTCCACATGGGGTTGTGCTGAGTGATAACAGCACCTGGAGGGGTTTGCGGCTGGTCACTGTGAGACACATCCCAGGTGGCAGAGTTAAGGGGGCACAGCAGCCCCCCAGTCCCAGGCTGCACCCTGGGGATCCTGTCACCCTGGTGTAACTACATTCATGCCGGGTGGAGTTGTACTGCTTTGACTAGCCTGGGATAGTTACAAAGCTGCCACTTTCTAGCGTAGGCAGGGCCGGGCTGAGTACTGCTACAGACACAAATGCCCCCAGCGGCCGTGTCTGTGAGCTGGAACAGATGCCTGCATCTCGATTCACAGTCGCATGGAGGAGCAAGTGCTCCAGACTGCAAGGCGGTGTCAGCGCCGGAGGACTGGACTAGAGGGGCTCTGCTGTCACCTCGCCTGGCAGTTCCTGGCCTGACTCTTACCGGACTTCAGGTTGGAAAGTGCCGTCACCAGCGCGGGGTCAATGTCGCATGGGATCCCGGCCGCCGTGGCCAGCTCGAAGATGCTCAAGGTGACCTGGGGGAAAGGCCGGAAGAAGGGACATCAGCATGGCCGGAGAGCTCCCAGACCCCCTCGTTTCTGCTCCGTGGAATGAAACGCCTGCGTGTTTATGGGGTAAAACATCAGCTGCTGTGATGAAGGAGCCCCAGCCCCTCAGGCCAGTCAGCAGACCGGCTGGGAAGAAGCAAGCCCCTTCTGCCACATATTGGCACAGCTTCTTGCCCCAGGCGAGCAGGGCCACACACCGTCCTGCCTTCCCCGGGAGCATCTCCCTTCTGTGCAGGAGAGTGGGGGACCCGGAGCCCCTGGGCTGTGGACACTGGGCTGTATGAAGGGCCAGAGGCTGATGGAGTGGTCAGAAATGCTGTTGCAGAAGGTTGGGGTACAGCAGGCAGGGCTTTCTCCCTGGAGACATGCAGAGCCCAGTGGAAAGGAGCAGCAAGCTAGGGGCAGCTGCCAAGAGCTCTGCTTTCTGGGGGGCCCAGTACAGTGGGGAACTGGTCCCAAAATGGGGTAGAAGTGGCTTGATATTAGCCCTGGCTGCCTGCCCTTGGGGTGGACGGGATTTACACAGTGCAGCTTGCTGGATGGCCAAGTTCCTACGGGTTAGCTTACCCCCCAGGTACGGAGCAAGGGTTCAGAGAGGAGTGTACAGCTCCCTCATCCCACCCCAGGCCACCCACTGCTATTTTAGTACCCTAGCTCACAGAAAGCTAGCACAGGTAGATGTACCCAAGCTGGCCGTGCAGTGGCCGTGCACACAGACCCCGAGGAGGGGGCCGGGGCTAGGGCACTTGAGGCAGGAGCCTGTCCCAGGTCTGACTGTGCCATGCCTTGGGCCCAGCCAGGTACCCATGCCTGATAAGAATACACCATGCCTGTACCCAGCTATTTTCAGTGGTGGCAAGTGGCAGAACAAGGAGCAATGGTCTCAAGTTGCAGTGGGTGAGGTCTAGGTTGGATATTAGGAAAAACTATTTCCCTAGGAGGGGGGTGAAGCCCTGGAACAGGTTTCCTAGGGAGGTGGGGGAATCTCCATCCCTAGAGGTGTTTAAGTTAAGGATGTTAAAGACTAGTTGACTATCCGATAAGCATGTGCTTATATCGGACAGTTTTTTGACTAGTCGATGGGCAGGGGTAGGATCCAGACCTGGTGAGACACGAGTGACTCCCAGTGACCCCACAGCCAGGATTGCTCGGGAGGCTGCCCCCTGGGGTCTCAGTCCAGCTTTTAGGGTCCATGGTGGGGACTTATGCCCACTGCCTGGCTGGGATATCAGCCTCCCTGGCTATGAACTAGCCCTATCCCTCAGGCAGGAGCTGGCTGGGGAGAAGGGGGCAGAGGGGCTCCAGGCTCCCCAGGGCCACAGTCCTGAACTCCCATCGCTCTCATGGCTTGTTCTCCAGAAAGGTAAAGGGCTCTGATCCCTGTAAGCTGGGTGCTTGTGGGGCTGCTCAGGAGAGATTCCAGTGCTGCCCAGCTCATTAGCAGAGCACCCCAGCTAGGTCTGTGTTTCTCCTGACGGTGCATGTTCACACATGCCTCAAGGCACATAAAAATGTATTCTGCACATGGATGAAAAAATGCACATATGGATGGAAAAGATTAGAGGGAACACTGGTAAAGGGGAAGATGCAAGCAGCCCAGGGACAGATAGACAAACCTGACACAGCAAGACAGATGGACAGCCATGACACACACAGAGAGCTCCCTCCATGTCTCAGGAGCTGAGCCCTTTGTATGGTGCAGGATAATGAGCTCACACCCATCACTCCTCCCTTTCTGTGCTGAGGCAGGGAGGCAGGACTCCTGGGTTCCATTCCTGGCTCTGCCACTGACGGACTGGTGACCTTGGGCGAGTCACTTCACTTTCCCTCCCTCTGCGCTGCAGCTTCCGCCACGGCAACACGGGGATAAAAAGGAAGCCCCTCCCTGTGGCTTCATTCATGTCCCCAAGCGCCAATGCCCAGGCCGGTCTGCACTCTGGCTCAACAGCAGGTTGTCCTCTCTTACAGATCAGTGGGAAGCACCACAAAACCAGATGCGTGTACCCTAGAGAGCTGATCTCCCCCAGGTGCCCCTGCTTGGCAGTTGCAAATTCCTTTAACACAGCAATGAAAAATCGCCCTGCTTACATCCCTCTCACCCTTCCCTACCCACTGGCTTCACCGGATGTGCATATACAGAGGACACTTTGTTAACCACTCTGATGCAGCCACCTCTGGGTTGAACACAGCAGCTGCTTAGCAGTGCGCAACAACACAACAGGCAAGGACCCACAGGCAAACAAGGCAATATTGGTGCTGCTGAAATAAACATCCCCCAGGGTCAAACCAAGACTATATACAGACCTAGTTACACACCCATGGGTCTGAAATGCAGAGCTGAACACCCCTAGCCAGCTGATGTGCCTGAAATCCTAGCTCAGCATCTCCCTGCAGCCCTGGCGCAGAATCACCCAGCTCCCTCCCGTTCCCAGCTTGAACTGTTTGCAGAACTGGCCCTGCAGCACCACGCACAGTTCTGAGCAGCCTGGATAGCCCAGTCGAGCCCAACGGGACCAGCATGGCAGCTTGCCGGACCCATCCCCACCGTCTACGATCATGCTCCCGCCTGTAACACAGTGCCTGTCCCAGCTGTACCGAGAGGGACACCCCCAGCAAACAGCAGCAGAGGGCCCTGCCTGTAGCCCTGCCACAACCCAAGGCAGAGGTCTAATGGGCTGTCTGCTGCTGCCCCCTGGGGCTTGTGGTGGGTATCACTGCCCTGAGCCAACTACCCAGGCGCACACAACTCAGCCAGGGCTGTTCCCTGCCCCACACAGCCCAGATCCCCCCCTCTCCCTGGGAGCTTCTCAGGCCTGTCCCCTGGCTACTCTCCATCAATGGCCCTGGGGAGCACAAGCAGTACCATCGCACTGCTCCTGGATGTGCCCCTCCCTCCTGCCTGTGTCTGCCAAACCCCTGACCTCAGAGCCACTGGTGTCCATCCCCTGGCACGTGGATCAGGAACCTGGTGGTGGCTGCATCACCCAGCCCCACATACCCGTACTGTGCTCCCTGCAATGCTCAGCGGGCGCTTGCATGCAGCGTGCTGGCCTCTCCCTCTTGGGGTCCCTCAGGCTGTGCTGGGCCCTCTGGCTGCTAGAGGAGTCGGCTGGGCTTCTTCTAGCCCAGTGAGCTGACACCATGCTAGTTCTGCTGGAGCAGCCAGCTTCTTCCCTCGCAGGTGCTTCATGCTGTGGGGGTGCGGGCCAGCCACTGGGGGCCCCGCTCCGGCCGAGGGCAGGGGGATGGATACAGCAGTCCAAGCATGCTGGGGACAGAGCCACCAACCCCACTGAGGCACTGGGCCTGCCCAGTCCTGCCTGCACAAGGACACTGGGGTCAATGAGAGCATGGGGGATGGGGCCCAGCCAGCAGCTCGTCCCTCTGCTCTATGGTTCTGAGCTCCGTCCCCTGATCATCACCGGCCCCAGGTGCGTTAGCCCAGCCCTGTGATCCATCTTCCAGGTGCAAGTGGCACCCAGGTCTGGAGTGATTCATCCCGGCCCTGCTGAGCTTCCCCTATCCAACAGGCCTCAGCACGAGAGACTCGCTCAGCTGGTGGACGGCAGGTGTGTGCTGCCCTCACAAGATCTGGTGACTGGCATCAGGGTCTGATCTACCCAAACCCAGCCTGGGGTCAGTCAATCCCGCACAGGGTGTGGCAGAGATCCAGTGCCCGCCTCCCGAGCTGCTCCAATCTTGCTACCGGGAGCGGCATCAGCGGGACCAGACCTCTCTCCATGGTTCTGAAATATGGGCAAGAGCTGGAGTGGGACTCTCTGGCAGCACAACTCGAGGCAGCTCATACCTCTCCTTGCCCCACAGGACAGATGTGCAGTAAATACTCACGGCACCTCTGTGTTCACAGCCTGCCTCATTAACTCACACCCTGCCCAGCTCTGCAGCCACACCCTACGTCCTTAACACACACCCTGCCCAGCTCTGCAGCAACACCCTAGGTCCTTAACACACACCCTGCCCAGCTCTGAATTCATCCTCTGTGTCATTAACACGTCCAATCTGCCCAGCTCTGCATTCACACCCTGTGTCATTCGCACACACTGCCCAGCTCTGCATTCACATTAGTATACACCCCAATCCGCTCCGTATCCACACTCATGTCATTCTCACACAGATCTGCATTCACACCCTGTGTTATTGACACATCCAGTCTGTCCTGTTCTGCATTCACACCTCGTGTCATTCATTAAACTCATCCAGTCTGCTCAGTTCTGTATTCACACCCTACGTCTTTGTGACAGGGCGTCAGCCCCACACTTGCCCTTTAAGGGTAAATCCCAGCCCTGGCAGAGGGCTGAGAACAAAGCCCACAGCTGAGGCAGATGCTGCCAATTGAGGCCCAGTGAGGGCTGTATCAATAAGGGCTCCGGGAGGGAGGTGAGGACACCCACCCTCTTGTCTAGCTGGGGAGAAGCAGGGACCTAGTTGCCAGGGAAGCTAGAGGCTTTCTGACTTAGAGCAAAGCAGGGCTGGGGAAAGGCAGGCAGAGCTGGACAAGCTCCCAGGCTGCAGGGCCTGAAGCAAGGCCAGAGAGTACTAGGACTGCAAGGGGGCAGCCAGGGTAGGCAAAGGCAGCAGGTCCACACCCTCTTACCAATGATGAGTGGCCAGACTGCAGTTTGCCCCTGTGGCAGGGGCTGGATGAAGACTGGCAGTGGGTCACTGAGGCAAGGTGGGGCTTGGGGAATTGGGGATTCTCCGGGAAGGGAGGTCCCAGGAGTGCAGGGACATGGGGCTGCTGATAAACCCCCAGAAGGGACAGGTGCAGTGGGCGCTGCTGGAGGGCAGGTCCTGAGAGGATGCGGTGGTCTGGGAGCAACGCGGGTCCAGAATGGAGAGTGTGGAATGAGGTGACTGGGAGGCACCAGCCGCGGGAGGTGCCCTGTGTGCTGATAGGAGCTAATTCCAGAGCAGGAGGCTCCGTGGCAGTGAGTCCGCCCTGTGAGAGTCATTCACACGCCCTGATCTGCCCTGGTCATACACACACACAGGCTGCCCTGCTCTGCATTCACACCTGCGCCATTCATATGCACTCTTCCTGGTTCTGCATTCACACCCTGTGTGATACACACATACATACACACTGCCCTGCTCTGCCTTCACACCCTGTGTGATACACACACTGCCCTGCTCCGCATTCACACCCTGCGTCATGTACACACGCACACTGCCCTGCTCTGCATTCACATTCTGTGGGATACACACACTACCCTGATCTGCATTCACACCCTGTGTCATTAACACATGCTGTCATGCTCTGCATTTACACCTGCGTCATTCATACGCGCTCTGCCTGGTTCTGCATTCACACCCTGTGTCATGCGCACACACACACACACTGCCCTGCTCTGCATTCACACCCTGTGTCATTCACACACGTACCTTGCTCTGCCTCCACCCTCAGGCTGACCTTTCAAGTATCAGTAGAACAGATGGCCCCACCAAACAGGTCTGTCCCCTTGGTGCCCCCAGGATCCTGCAGCACCAGTTCCTCTAGACTAAAAATGGGGCCCAGCCAGGAAACCCCAATTTGAACTGGCAGCCACTAAACACAACCCCATGAGCCATCACCCTGGGAGCGACCTGCTGCACCAGGGCCGTGCCTGTACCCAAAGCCAGTGGGAGCCCCCCATGCTCACACCTCATGCCGCGCCCTCAGTAACAAGGGCAGCACTGCATTGGCACTGCCCCAGCTGTATCAGCACATCCCACTGGGGAGCCACCATACCGAGCTCAGGGCAGAATCTGGCCTGCAGGGATTGAATTTGTCAAGTCCCACAATGGGCATACAGCTCTCCACCGGACAGGCCCTCCCCAGACCCTGCCACCCTGGGGCGCGGCGTCCCTGTGCAGAGCACCGTGCATGATGCCTTGGCAGCGCGCCCCGTGGCCGTATCTGGCCCTGGGTGACCAGAACGTATGGCTGCCTGGGCACCCCCTTCAGAGGGGTCTCCATTCCCACCCAGGGCTGGAGGCCAATGCTCCAGCCAGGGGCCCAATCACAGGAGTGTCCAGCCCTGGGCTCTGTGGGCTGAACCACGGCCCACTGACACCAAGGGACTTGGGGCACTGATGCCATGTCCCCAGGGTGCTGCTGTGGCCGGTCTCCTTCCAGTAGCAGAGCCACCTGGGGCCTGTACAGCCTTCCAACCAGGCCTATCCAGAGCTGACACTAGAATGGGAGGTGGCGAGGGGAGGGGGGGCGGGTCTCCATTTCTTACCTTGGGTCTCCGCACCATTTGAGGTCTGAGTTCCCTCAGAGCAGGGCAGAGGACTCAGAGAGCTCAGCCCATCTGCAGCAGCGCTGGCTGGCCCATGCCCAGCCACTAGCCCCCGGAACTCCCCGCCTGCAGGGGGTGGTATGGGGACACTGTGGCATGCTGGGCCCAGGCCCGGCAAGGCGACAGCTCAGACAGACCCAGATCCTGCTGTGGCAGGCAGGCATCCGGCCATCTCTGCAGCAGCAGAAGGATAAACTGAGGCCCACAGTTTCCATCATGCTCATGGCTAAGAATTAACCCAGGCACCAAGGGCCAATGCCTGGCCCATGCAGCAGCAGCACCCCTCGCCCTTCCTCAACTGGGTCTGCAGACCCCCAAGGGCTACTCTGAGAACCTGAGCCAGGCATGGGGGCCAGACCGGAGGGTCAAAGCGAGCTGGGAGTTTTGTCTCCTCTGCGGCTGGACTACCCCCCACAGCCCAGGGCCAGGGGGAGCAGGGCAGAACGTGCTGCCACACTCAGGATCCCCAGCTGGGATAAGGCCCCTGGCAGGAGGAGGGTCGCCCTGGCAAGTCGCCCGGGGGCTCAGGCACGGACAGTGCAGCGGGAGGCTGCCTGCCCCACAGCCCAGCCTGTTCTCTGATCCACCTGCCTTGCCATAGAGCCTGGCCCACAGCAGAGAGAAGCGTGAGGGTCACACCCACCTTTATGTCCGTGTCAGGGGTGACAAAGTCCTTCAGGCACTCGATGGGGCCCATCAGGTACGGGCAGCGATTGGAGAAGACCTGCAGCAAGGAGAGAGCCAACCCTTGAGACGCCAATGGACACAGGCAGCCCCCCTGGTGCCTGCCGCACTGCTCTGCCCTCCCTCTGCCTCATGGTGATGCCTAGACGAGTCCCTCCACTCTGCCCTTCCATGCCCAGGCTCCTACAGCATTGCACAGCTGGCCAGGAGGGCTTTACCCACCACCGAGCTGCAGCCAGCCCGGAGGTGGGACGTGGCAGCTGCATGGCCGGGAAGTGAGCAGTGCGATGTCTGAGGCTCTCGAGGCTGCCAGGGAACTGTCTGAGGGGAGCGCTGCCTGGGGGGCTGTGCTGAGCTGTCCGAGCATCCGTCTGCTGTGACCATCTGTCTGACAGGAGCTAGCTGCAGGGATTGTTGGGCCATGGGTGCTTGGGGGCTTTGCTCCAGGTGGGCCTTGAGTGCTTACTGGAGGGAAGGCTTTGAGCCCGGCCAACTGTTTGGAGCCAGCAGCCTTATAAAAAAGCGGCCAGTTGGGAACTGAGTGATCGTGAGCAGAGGAGAGGCAAACAGAGGGAGTTCACTGGGGGCACGGAGGGGGAGCTCCCACAGAGCGTTGGTGCCTTGCAGGGTTCTGTGAGCAGTACACACAACATCTGAAGAGAGGACACTCTGGGCAGTGAGAGATCAGCTGTTATGACCTGCACTGGAGGTGTCGTGTTTGTCTCTCTCCCAGGGGACAGAAGTGACTTCATCTGCACAAAGTGGTCTCCATGCTGGAAGAGAAGGTTAGAGGACCAGAGGTCCAGCTATCTCCCCTGCATTGTCACAGAGACAATGAGGACTTTCTGGAGAGAAGCCAGCACTTGGTACTGCAGGCACCGCGTGCTGAAGAACCAGAGGGCAGTGCAGAGCAACACTGGCAGCATGTGACCTCCACAGGAAGGAGAACTCACATACCCCCGGGACAGACACAGGTAAGAAACTTTCAGGCTCTCTGCATGGGTACTGCAGTGGAGAGTGGTCTGGAAGAGCTATCTGAGGAAAGGGAGCAGAAGATGTCCCCATCAATCGGAAGGCATGGGATGCATTGTCCTAAGGGAGGGGTTCTACAACCACCCACGCCCAAGAGGAGGAGACAGTGGTGGTGATCGGGGACTCGCTTGAGAAGTGCGTTGCCTGCCTGGAGCTAGAATTCAGGATGTGACGGAGATCAAGCCCTTGGACCGCTACCCCTTCCTACTTCTTGGGCACCAAGGACACTGCCAAGAATGACCATGTGCAGGTCACTGCGGATGACACGACTCTGGGAAGAAGGATAAAGGAGTCTGAGGCACAAACTGTGTCCATCCTTCCTGTGGGAGGAAAAGGCCAAGGTAGGGACCATCAAACTGAGAGGCAAATGGGGGGTTATGTAGGTGGCATCAGAGAGAAGGGCTTTGGTCTCTGCAACCATGGGACATTGCTCCAGGAACAAGGATTGCTAGGAAGAGATGGGATCCACCTAATGAAGAGCGGGAAGAGAATCTTGGCAGGCAGGGTTTTAAAGATTCTCTAGGGCAGCAGGTCTCAAACTTTTTGGGCTCCGGAGCCCTTCACGTGCATAACAATGTATGCGGAGCCCCAGCGGTGTGTGTTAATTGCGTCAGTTCGAGACGACTTTCAAGTATGCTTTTGAAGACTTTCCAGTTTGTCAACCTCACGGAGCCCCTGGAGATGTTTCGCGGAGCCCTGGGGCTCCACAGAGCAGTTTGAGGAACACTGCTCTAGGGAATGGTGACCTTAGCCCTGAGGTAAGTGGACAAGTGGAACACCATGAGGAAACACAAGGGCTTCATCTACACTGCCAGTTTTGCTGGCAGTAAGGATGCAAATGAGGCATGGATTAGTATATTGCTGTGCCTCATTTGCATAATTTATGCACACGTTTTTGCACAAAGGATTTTTGCAGAGAAAAAGGTAGTGTGGATGGGGGTTTTTTGCACAAAACCCCCATTTTCTGCAAGATCCTTATGCCAAGGAGGAGGGTAAAACAGGGCAATCCTGACCCATACTGAGAAAGCAGGGTAATCAGCTAATTAACTTAGGGCCTGTGTCATTCCAACAGACCCCAGACATCTATGAACAGAATCAAACCTGGGACCTCTCAGGCTTAGTACATGAACCTCTACCACATGAGCTAAAAGCCAGCTGGCGGGTGACAAAGGCTGTAGAACAAGCTTGTTATTCTCTCTGTAAGTGGTCTCAGTGCCACTAGGGACCATGCACCAAAGCCAGAAGGTGTGTGGGTTACACCTGTACACAAATGCACCAAGCGTGGCTGACAAACAGGAAGACATGGAAATCCTGGCACAATTAATGAACAATGTGATTGGTGTAGTAGTTCAGGACAGCGATACAGTAAATTCAGGATTCACTGGTGTGGCATCCTGACAGGTCTCCTGCTCCATCAAAGGATAATTGTGGGAAACCCCCCAAGATTAACACATCGAGGACTGCAGCATAACACTGCAAAACCCATAGACTCAACTGGGATCTTACAAGTATAAAAATGAGATGCTCTTGCCATGGGACTCTGAGGCTGTCTACACTACA
>JANRFK010002741.1:118290-136401 GCA_030068395.1 Apalone spinifera | reverse complement strand
TGCAGGGGGTCAGACTAGATGATCATAATGGTCCTTTCTGACCTTAAAGTCTATAAGAAACAACTTATTTGAATATTCATCATTTTGATTAATGAATATGCAAATGAACATTACCGGTCCTCCAAAAGTTCGTGAATGGATTTACTGGTCCCCGTGTCAAAAAGTTTGGGAACCCCTGTTGTAGCCCATAATCCCTCAAATCCCTGAAAATGCTGACAGTGGTTGTTTACCAGAGTAAAAGCCCTTTGAAATAAAGCCTTAGTCAATATTCATAACTTCGGATACAAAAATTACACAAAAGCGATGAGGAGTCCTGTGGCACTTTATAGACTAGCAGATTTATTGGAGCATAAGCTTTCGTGGGCAAAGACCCACTTAGTCAGATGCATGTAGTGGAAATTCCAGAGGCAGGTATAAATATACAGGCATAAGAAAAGAGTACCAATCAAGAGTAAGGCTAGAGATAATGAGGTCAATTGAGTCAGGGAGGATGAGGCCCACTTATACAGGCACACAAATAAGAAAATCGTATTCAGCAAATCCAACGTCACTTCATGTGATCTATCTTGTACAAAAGTCATAATTATGCTATAATCATATCATATTATTATTCTATTACTGTAGGGTGTAGTGTCACACATCCTGTTTACTTAAGACCAAATTTTGTATTTTAATCTTATCCTTCAAGGCCTTGAGACCCCTCTCAATTGGGTATCATCTGCAGCAAACTGCCATTATCTAAATCATTTAAGTTATTAAATAGACCTGTACGCAGAATTGATACCTATGGGAGCCCACTCAATATGCCCTTCTAGCTGACTGTGAACCACTGATTACTACTTTCTGGGAATGATTTTTCAGTTATTTTCCCACCTTACAGCAGCTCCATTTCTGTATTTCCTTAGTTTGTTTTATTAGGAGGTCATGTGAGAGTATCAAAAGTTTTAATAAACTCAAGGTACACCACGTCTACCACTTTCCTTCTCCCTCCCATCCATGCAGCATTTTACCATTTCAAAGAAAGCAATTAGGTTTGTTTCTCACAACTTGTTCTTGACAAATCCATGCTGTTATTTACAGTAGGATGTGTGTTGAGATACTATTTACAGTTGGGTGGCTGATTAACTGGTGATTTTAGCCGAAAAGTAGATGGCATCAAAATATTTGACACTCTTCTCTAGACTTTGAGAGGAGCAGTAACTCTTCTGATTGCATGAAGGTTTATATTAATTTACATACTCTGTCTGCTTCAATGTTAAAAAAATATTTGGGTATTATATGGTAAAGGCATTTGGCTAAAAAGTACACATGTGCAGGATAATTTTTATTTGATCCTTCAGCTCTGAATCCAGTGTAGTAATGGAGCAAAAGAATAACCTAACAGCAGGCATGAGAGCACCCAAGTCCTTGCCGTATATTCTATCCTGGAAAACAGTAAGTACAAAGGCACGTGGCCTGCCCATGCTGTAAGCTAGGACCTGCATGTTAGCTAAAAGTAGAGTGTGTGAACTTTTTTCTCTATTTTTATTCCATGTGTCAGCATTCACCTGCATAAACTGAAATACTTTTATTACCACCTTGATGAGCAAGTGGAGATGTAGGAAGGACTGTGTTACAGGGCTTCCCAAGTAACTCCATTACTGTCGTGGATGAAGTGTTTTCTGGGTCCAGGTTTTATTTCACAGTAGGAAAGTAAAATGCTCTGTGGCAATGGAGTTGCATGTATTGTCCCCGTTACTATAGCACCTGACATTGAAATATCATATTATTATTCACCATGATTTGCTAAACAAAAGTTGAGGCTTACAAACAAGTCTGAATTTGGCACAGTGGAACTCAATACAGTAGTAGCTCTTTGGGCATAACTGCTACTGGAGTCAGTGGGAGCTGTACATGTGTAGCAGCTGCAGCATTTGGTTTTGCAGAACCTGATTGAAGTCTCAAGGGTACATCTATCCAAGGGAACCTGCCAACATTACTTCCAAGGGGATGTAACCTAAACACTGAAAAGGCCATTGTTATTTGAAATAAGTGTGTACTGAAGGCCATGTTTTCACTCTGGGGAAGATTGATGCTGCTGTGATCAATCTTCCAGAGTTTGATTAAGCGAGTTTAGTAAAGACCCACTAAATTGAACTTAGACAGCTCCCCCATCAGTGGCCAGTACTCCTGCTCCAGCATGGAGTAAGGGAACCTGACAGAAGCATTTGCTCCCGTTGGCCTCCGGCTATGGGCACGGTGGGGAAACTAGAATCAAGGTACAGTGATTCCAGCTAAGTAGTTAACATAGCTGGAGTTGCGTATCTTAATGTAAACTTCCCCTTTCATGTAGACCTGGCCTTAGGAAGTCACCTGCATAGCAGTATAGCAATGTGCACTCCTAGGGGAATTCCGTGCTAGAAATTAAACAATCTGCACACAATATTTTAAAATTCTGCATATTTCAGTTGTCAAAATAATCACACCGGTTTCAGTTATTTTTGGTAACTAATTTATTTCAAAATACCTCTCAGTAAGTATGTCTGTAACAATACAGGCAACAAAAAGATTTCCTCAGGAGTAGAGTCAAAGAAACTTCTGTGACTACCCAGTTCCTGTTTCTTTGTTATGCTTTTGTTAGGTACCTCGGTCTGGGTATGTCTCTTGTGCCAGAGGAGCACATCTTGGGAGAAATGTCTGCCCCTCCAGTCTGAGACATTGCTCCCATACCCTTAGGATACAAGTGTGAGGCACCGCACTGCCTAGACACCTGCACCCTCTACTTCCTAGAGCCTAGGGAACAGAGGGAGAAACAGCCTGAAGCTGGGTCCCTGGCTTGTAGAGAATTTCCTGCACGCTGCTTTCTTCCTTCAGGACATAATGGGAACGGCAGCTGCATGGAATAGTCCATCTCCCTCTCCTCCTGACAGTGTCATGTATTTGTGAGCTGGAGAGCCATGCTCTGCTAAGTCCAGCAGAAGCATTATTTACCATAGCAGGCATCAGGCTTAATACAAACAAAAGGAAGTGCTTTTTCATATAGCTAATCTGTGGCACTCGTTGACATGGGATGTTATGGCCAAAAGTGTAACTAGGTTTAAGCAGGAATTGTGTAAGTTGGAGGATAGAATAATCAGTAGATATTAGCCAAGGTCAGGGGTCTCAAACTCCATTTACCTTAGGGCCAGGGTTAGTCCTCAGATCCCACTAGTGGGCCAGCAGGCACCCCTCTCTCGCAGAACGTCTCCTGGCTCTTGTGCATCCCCTGGCCCTGCTGCAGTGAAGCGGAACAACTGGGATGGTCTGGGAAATGGAAATAGAGCAGAGGCTGCTGCATCACTTTTTCTCTGCAGTGCCTGCTGCCACACTTGAGTGCAGAATGATGGGGCAGAGACTGACCCTGGCTGTCACCCTCCTAAGCTTCCTAGTAATCCTATGGGGAAGGGGCATGATTGAGAGGGAGAAGGCAGAGCAGGGGTTGGAAAAGGCAGGGTGGGTGTAGGTGGTGCAAGGACTGGACTTGGGCAAAGGGTATGGAAACTCTTCCCGGGGCACAGAGATTCATGTGCCAACAGCTATGCGCAGGTCATATTGTGAGCTGCTTGGGCTGCAGATGGGCCACAAGTCTGAGACCCCTGGCCAAGATGGTCAGGAATGCAACCCTGTGCTTTTGTTGATTCTAAACAGGTGACTGCCAGAAGCAGGGGTGAATTATTCCATAATTGCTCTGTTCTATTCACTCTCCCAAAGCTCTAGTGGGGACTGCCATTGGAGACAGAATACTGGGCTATAGGGGACATAGTCTGACCCAGAATGGCAGCTCTTATGTTCTTGTCAACTCTTGCCACATATGACTCCTCAGAAGGTTTTTTCTTTAAAATACAATTCAGTTTGTCCAAAACCCTTTGTCCAAAAATCCTGCTCCTCAAAGCACTTAGTTCAGAGTAGGGATGTGAAAGTGTGCATGGTTAAATGCAGGCTCCCGGTACATGTGGGGAGATGGCTTAAATGCCAGCTGTCCACATGCACCAACTCCCAGGGAGCCGCCTGTTGCCCCATCCTGCTGCCTGTGGGAGGAGGAGTGGGGCAGGCAGGAGCCGGTACACACAAGGATCCGGCTGCTCTCTCACCCATGTAACCGTTTTCCGCAGTTATACATTTTAACATTCCTATTTCAGAGTAACTATAATTAAACAGCCTGGTGATGAGCCATGCCATTCAGGTCTTAGGGAAGGAGTTTCTTGCACTTACAGAATGCTTACTTGAAAATATTTTACCCCTTAGCAACAAGCACAAAGGATGTTAAATTGCAGTTATCTGGCTAATTGTTTAGTTGATTCAATTTGTATTGACTACACGATTAGTCGATAAGTGCTGCTCTGCAGAGCCACAGCGTGGGTAGCTCCTGGAGCCAGCTCAAGTCGGCACTGAGTACCCCCAGCTCATGCAGACTCCAGGAACCACCCGCGCTGCTGCTCTGCATTTTAAATGTAGTAAGAGCTGCCGGCCAGGCTCTTACTACATTTAAAATGCAGAGGTGCAGTATTCTGGACTAGTATGAGCCAGGCTGTGCAGTCCCAACTTGTGCTGAATCCAGCAGCCCCTGTTCGCGACAGACAGGGCTGCCCATGGGCAGGGGCTGCTGTCAGAGCAGCTTTTGCCCGAGGCGAGCCTCAGCTCACTGTGAGCAGAGGCTGCTTCGCAGCAGTCTCCCCCTGCTGCCCTCTAATAGAAGCAGCAGGGAGTGGGAGGGGCAGGGGGCACTGCGGCGGGGGCGGGGGTGCTGGGGGAAATGGCTTTTAAGTCGGATCTCTCCAGCATTGGCTCCTGTTTTTCTCCCTCTTGCTGCCTCTCATACAGAAAGCAGCAAGGGGGGAAGTGAGTAGTTGAGTACTCGAGGAAGCTTATGCTTATCAGGTAGTTGAATAGTCAACTGCTCGCTCGCATCTTTAACAAGCACTAACTAGAAGGAGGTGTAACCCACTGAGCGTTTCTGCTGCTGTTCTCTTGTCAAACTGTAGCTATGATGGACAGGCCATAAAGCTGTCCTGTTCTGGCGATGCCTGTGATTTGAAAGGAAGGAAGATTTTGCAAGAGAATTCCTTTGAAGTAGCCATTACTTTAAATGCTAGTGAGAATTACAGTCTTTTACTTTTGCCAATGACAGAACATCTGTGATCTGAGCATATGTTCCCAGCTTGAGCCCCAATAGCTGTAGAAACTGTCTGCTTGATCTTAACATGATACTTAAGCCCCCAATGCCTCAGTTTCGCTATCTATAGAATGCAGCAATAGCCACTTTGCAGGGTCTCTGAGAAGATAAACGTGTGAAATATAAAGTATCCTCTCATGAAAGGTGATGAAGAAGCGCAAAGTAGCATTATTAGGGTTTACCTTTGAGTAGAAATTTTCCAGTTAAAAAAAGCAGGCCTTTGCAGGAGATCCCATTGAAAAACACTTACTTGACACCTGCTGTAAATTGCTAGGCAAAAGTGTGAATGAATGAAGGATACAATATCAGGCACAGTTATTTGCAGTGCAAAATACACTCCACCTAAATGGAAAGCTTGGTATAAAGTTTCTGTAGTTCTCACATTTTTATCACTGTTATCACTGTATTTTGATTTAGCAAGTCACGTTTCATGTAACTAACTTCCAGGGGCTGACTGAGAAATACATTTCAAAAGTATGTCTAACAGGCTGCTTGAAATACCTGATTTAAGAAAAATCTGACAGTTCTAATACACTATGCTGATCAACTGCTTTTTCCCATCATGCAGTTCTTCTGTCAAAAGCAGCTTTACATAAAACTGGTGGAAGTGGAGGACTGACAGATATGATTAATTCCCAAGGAAATGTGTTTTCCTCAGATGTTAAATCTACAAATTCATTATATTATTATTTATATTATTGTTACAAGCAGGATCTCGGGGTGCTAAGGATTGTACAAACAGAATAATAAGACAAAGATCTTAGAATCCCAGTAAGAATCTGAAAGTCACACTGGCTTGTGCTTTGCCAAGAATTAGAAATTCTGCAGCTGGAACTCTGTTTGACTAATCTGGTCATTCAGAATCCAACTCTCACTCTCAGCTGTGCTGGCTTGCAGGAGTAGTTTGGTCAGTAAAGTAAGCAGAAAGATGATAAACAAATGCACATAAGTAGCAGATAAGAGTAGAGAGAACTAATATCCTTGCTTTTCAAGCCAGAACAGTACTTGAAAAATACCCCATTAAAACTATCTGCTTAGAGCTTCAATGAAGTTTGAATTTTGTCTCCAAAACAATTCTCTTTTGGACTCCTTTTGAGACTGCAAACTGCCTGGTTCTGAGCACAAGTGTGGAGGAACAGTACACGAGTCTCAAAGGTTTAACAGTTTCTTACTTTGGGGGTGGGGATGATAACTTATGGACCTAGATTGAGTCCAAAGCAATTTATCTGATGCTTACAATTGGGGGATGATGTTAGAACTGCTATTATTGATATCTTAAATTGCTTTCTTTCTAATCTGATTGCAGGAGCTTGTAACTGAAGACTGGAGAAGAGGCTGCAATTGAGTCCACATCTTTTTCCTGTAGAAAAGTGAGGTGCTAGCTGATTAGTAGACTCAGACTAAACTCCCTTTGTATTGGCTAAGCACTTGTAGCCCTAACCTTCCCGCAGAACTGTCCTTCACATACCTGGCTGCCTCAAAATTGCCCAGTCCAAGGTAGTTAGAATGCTATTAACCCCTTGATACCAGAGATCAGACCTTCAGAAACAAACTCTGTGCCAAGGAGCTAGCAGAGTTCAAATCACCTGGAAGAGCATGCTCTGCAAGTTACCGCCTCTAGGGTGTTCAGCCTAAATCACTGCTGGACTCCTGCATGTCTAGGGATTAAAATGTGTTATAGCTGTTTAGCACTGTATGTTATTGATGAAACGTTCCTCTCAGGGATTGCTATGCTAGGTTAGATCACTGGTCCATGCGAGTCCCCTTTCACTGAAGGTAAGCTCTCAGTGGTACATCTCTCCCTGAAGGGGAATTAGGCATCTGAATATTTGGCTCCTTCTTACGTTTCTCTCTAGAGCCCTTGAATGTGTGTTAGTCCTCATGTGTCCCTTGGTCAGATCAGCAGCAGCTCTTAGGCACTCCTGTTGTGCCCATCCACTTGCTATTCAGACTGTAGATGGTGCATGGGGGAATCAAAGCAATACACCTTTAAAACAAAATATTCTCATTTTTTTTATTTAGGCCCAAAAGGGGATTCTGCAAACTAGCATCAATAGAACGGCTGCATTCTGCTTAAACACCTTGGCAGCCCTAACACTGCATCTCTCCACATTATGCCCAGTGCAAGCAGCTCGTTGAGTACCTCTGGCCTAGCACCCCTCTCTGGTCTCACTCAGACTCTTGTGCAATGGGAGCTTTCCAGGAGTTATCTTTTATCACAGACCACTTTGTGGCATTGAGTTCCGAGGAGGATGTTCTTGTGATTCACAGGGAAGGCGGGGGATGCTGATTTTTATAAGGATAGGGCTGAGGAGTCAGGAACATTACATATGTTGGAACATCCACCAGTCCAGCTCCTGGTGTCAGATGAGCTAGATAGTCTCACACTTTAATGTTATCTGGCTAGGTCCTGGTACCTCGCTCTGTCCAATCTGTGTCCAGCAGTGCATAAGGGACAGGGGAGCTAGAGATTTCCCTGACCTCAAGTGAACACAATGAATTTCACATCAACTTCTCCCTTCTTGGGTGCTGGAGTGGCTCTTATTAGAACATGGTACACTTCAGCCATCCTTGGCCCAGCAGCCCCTGGAGAACTGCTGTAATCAGCATAGTTTCAAGTAGTTCTTAGGCTCTGTTAATTAGACTAGGAAATATTTGAATCATCAGCTGGCTCCAGCATCAGCATATCAGCCAGACATAGGATCTGGGCCGTCACATCCGTGTCCTGTTTCCCCTCCACCACACACAAGAATAAAGAGCAAAGGCCCCTCCTTGCTCTTAGACAAGTGACTGCTTGATCTTGCACTGGAAGAATAATTCTGTGCTTGACACCAGGTTGTCACCATGGAAACCAATATAGGACTAGCCCTTTGAGGCAGTGAAGTGTTTTTGGTCAAAAGGGAAGTGTAACAAAAGCCCTGTCTGCCATTCTGACAAGAAATACAAACATGCCCTGGTTAGTGAGCTCTTCGTGCACCTATTGTTGCATCCATGAGACACTCTTCAGAAATCTCAAATAGTGATTTTGGTATTACATGTCTGGCATTGCAGCTTAGGAGGTCCCATTTGCAAACCTAATGAGAGAGAGATCTGAACACTTGTGATAATGGGTAAATAGCACGTTCCCAATGTGAGCATCAGCTCTATTATAAAACTTTGTGGGCAGTTGCAACTTGAACATATAATTTATCTTGAGGACAGTCAATTTCTTAGCAGCAAAGTAAACTATACATCTAAACCCTACACTATACATCTTTTTAATTTGGCAATTAAATCTAGTCTACAAATCCCAGTGCATGTGGAATAACTCTCCCTAACAATTGTATGTAATGGCAGCATATTGTTAACTTCCGAATTCAATTGGCACAGTATGTAAGTACCTCCATAGAATGTATTTTGCAGTATACTGTTAGGCCTGCATGTTTGCCTCCAAAGGACAGATAGTCATGGGACTCCTAGGCTAGCTATTCAGATGCTTTTCCTCAGATTTGTGGAAGCAGGAAGGTTCACAGAATTCAGACACTGAGGGTACAGCTACACTGTAGCCTTCTTCCGGAAAAGCTTATGCAAATGAAGCATAGCGTGGAATATTGCTGTGCTTCATTTGCATAATTAATTAGCAGCTGCTTTTGCACAAGAGGCTTTTTTGTGGAAGAACGGCTCTTGCACAGTAAGGGGGTTTTGCCCAAAAAGGAGCAGTCTACGCAGCTCCTTTTTGCACAAAAGTGGCTGCTAATTAATTATGCAAATGAAGCACGGCGATATGATATGAAGCGTGGCGTGGCATTTGCATAAGCTTTTCCGGAAGAAGGCGTCAGTGTAGCCATAGCATGAGAGTGCCCCTCAGCATCAGGGCAGGAACGTTAACCGTATTAGCTTGTGTGAGATATCCCAAAGGCCTTGTTTGATTGTCTGGCTTGCATACAGTGTGAACCTCGTTGAAATATTTGTTTTGGATTACCTCCCTCTGTGGATATTTACTGCTGAATAAGAGTACCCTTTCCTAATTTAGTTTAAAGCTTAATTTGTGTCCAAAATGGATTAAGCTAAATGAGAAAAAGGCTCTCTGAATTCTAGGACAGAATGTCTACACAGGGTCTTAGACTGCTTGAGCTATTCTAGTAAACTTCCACATGTAGAGACCCTCACTGCTCCTGGTGGCACAAATGAGAGCCTTTGGCTTCACTGGGAGCAGTTAGGCCAAAACTGCACGTTTCTAAAATCCCACCCTCTTGTATTAAAAAGTGAGGAAATTTGGAGTCTGGTTTAGGGCAGCATGTCTTTCCCCTACTATGTGATCTTGAAAATAATCCCCGTTTGTCTGCTTGTCCCAGCCTGTCACCTTCAGCATTCCTAGTAACAAACTCTGACCTTATCTAGTCTGTCCCCACCCTCCTCCCTTTCATCTTAATAGGGCCTTACCAACATGCACATGTGACCTTACAGCTAACACTATCAGAACCTGAGTTGGGCTTTGATCTAAAGGATCCATGCAATAAATAAGATACACACACCCATTTCAAAGCATACCCAGAGCGGGTCTGGCAGCTTGGGCAGCCTTAACTGTAATAGAAGCAAGCAACCTTTTATCTAGTGGGCTGCAGATAAGTTACTGCAACTGCAGAGGAGTTTTTGTCTTACCCCTGTGAAAGATAACACCTTAACTTGAAAGGCGACATCTTGGAGAAGAGACAACCTACTCTGATGTCCTTTCTGATCTGCCAGTTTTAGGCTGAATGCTGCAGACAGGTGCTCTTGTCTCTAGAGGTTATGAGCTCTGTGATGCTCTAACATCTACAGGGGTTTTTTTGTAGCATTTTATTTGTGTGTTTGGATTTTGAGGCTCCAACCCACTTTCATGTTTGTTGTCCATAGTTTGTGAGCGGTCAGTTCATTTGGTCTCACCCCCATCAAATACAGAGGGCTCCATCTAAACAGAGTACTCTGGCAGTAGTGTATCGGTGAACTGTGCTGAAGCCTGGCCCTGTTCCGGGCTTTGGAGTCAAAGGAATGGGTCAGGGCCCATGTGTGCTTCAGAATAAAACTGTCATAATCCTCTCTGGCAGGGCACCTGATGCAGCAGGTCTGCAGCCCCAAAGTGGATGTCACTCCCCTGTCAGGTCTCAGTCTTGTGTGAGTTCATGGAAAAATGTGTAGCTGTTTTGCTTAGGAAAGCTGTTCTCTTGTATGTCTTCTGAAGCCCCTGGAGCATTGGTTGAGGTTGTAGACTAATGGCCTGTGAAATTTCCTAACAACAACAGAATCACTTCAAGTGGAGTGAGAAAGTATTTGTCACCCTCAGACTGGCAGCTGGGAAGGTGTTTGCCTGTGACCTAGTTTCAGCCTGGACCAAAACTGTGACTGAATCTTAATACCTTGAAAACAGTGGTTCATGTTGACACCCAGATGCAGCCTTAACTAGTGGTACATCCAGGGACTGTGTACAATGGGCAAGGTCCTCTTCTAGGGTGAATTGGCTTCAGTGGAGCCATGCCTCTCTACACTGGCTGAGAGTCTGGTCCAGAATACGCAATTCTAAAACACTGGTCTTGCTGAAACGGACACCCCAAAGGCACCAGTATCCTGAACTGGGAACCAGTGCTGCGCTGTTAGAGAACACCCAGCACCATCTGTCTTGTGTGAAAATACAGCTTGTTTCCAAAATCGGAGCCAGACCTAGTGATTGGAAAGTGACTCCTGCAGAGAGCTATGGGGCCCAGGTCATTGGTGTCTGAGCACTTCTGGCAGCAGGGCAGCATGTCACAGCAGCTTTGTGGTGGTGGGAGTGAAGGCACAGGATAGCAGTGAGCTGGGGCAGAATGTATGCTGGATAAATCAGTGGTGGTCTTTCTTAGAGGAAAGCTTCCCCTAACCACCCAGCAGCTTGATGCTCCTCCAGGGTTAAGAACAAGGAGAAGTTTGAGAAGCCTGTTGGCAACAGTTACTCTGGTTTACATTAAAGTGCGTTTCATCTAAGTTTTATTTTCTCAAGTTTTATTTTTGGAAGTGTTAAGGATGGGCTAAAAATTACAGCTTTCTAGTGTGGGCTGTTAGAAACAGTATAACTAGCTAATAGCCATTGGCTACAACATACACCTACATCTTAGGTGTAGTTCTGAAAATCCAGGTCCCAAAACATGTACCAGATTTTAAAGATTGCCCAGGATTCATTAAGAAGAATGGAAGCTGTTGGAAAACCTTGCCAAATACTCATCGACCAATGTGCTGGAGGGAACTGCTTTGGTTATACTTCAGGTGCTTTTGTGAATTTGTATTTGCTTCGCACCTGTGCAATGTTACACTGCATAAAGCTGAACCAGTGAGTCCTATAGAGAAAAGAGAGACAGTTAAGAGTGTAGTTAGTTTCTCAGAGGTGAAAATAACCTGAGCTTGAGGTTTTGTGTTTCTTTTGATATTTCTGTTCATACAAGATGGCCATGACTTTACTTTTGTTTGTATTGAAATAAAATCTGCTTTTTGGGTTTCTGAGACTGCCTTTTCATTTTATACCATTTTAATGGGCCATTTTATTTTCTTTGTCTTTCAGCACAAAAATGAAGAGAAAACATAACCTTTATATAGTATCTCTGCTAATCCTTTAAGCAGTACTGTCTGCTCTCAAGAATTCCATCATCTCAAATGGTAGATTACATTACCTCCAGTGCTGACTGGTGACTTCTAGATTGTAGTGAGATTGGTGTGACTGAGCTGTGTATGCCTTTTAACAAGGCTGTGCACTGGAGAATACACTCTGATTTAAGGAGGTAATTGGTCCAGTCTAGCAACAAGAAAATAAGCCCCCACTAGCAGCAATCAGAGCAACACAAATTGATTTTGGGCTGTGGGTAACATTTCCAATGCTCAAATTACATGGGAGCCTTTGGCTTTGTGTGGGGAAAGATTTTTTTTTTTTTTAAATGTAGGTGAAGGTCTGAATTACAGCCACTCTAGTTGCATGGGTCGAATGCTTGTGGACACAGAGTCCAGTATCCAAAGGGCCTTGGCTGGTTTGCAAAAAACAGGAGTCCTGTAACACTGTAGGCCGTGTTTCCACCTACTGGAGGAAATTGCTTTAGCAATTGATCATCTGGGGTTTGATTTAGTGGGTCTAGTAAAGTGCTGAGGGTGCCCCCATCGGCGCTGGTACTCTGCTCGAGGAGTAAAAGAAGTTGACAGGAGCATTTCTTCCATGAACCTCCTGCTGTGGGGCCACCCCAGAAAATCAATGCACGTAGCTGAAGTTGCATACCTTGCATCGATTTTCTCTGCCAGTGTAGACCTGGCCTCAGACATGAAGTGAATTTTAATCCATGAAAGCTTATGTCCCAATAAACAGTATCCTTTAAGGGCGCGTCTACACTGCACCATAACTTGAAATACGCAATTTTATTATCTTATTTCAATGCTATTTTGAAATAGCTTATTTTGTCATTTGGCATTGACTACACGTGCCAAATTATAAAATAAAGCACTATTCTGAAATGTCCCTTACTCCTTGTGGAATGAGGTTTACAGGGACATTGGCATAACGAGCCTGAAAGAATGGGCTAGCTGTGAAGACGTGGGATAGCTATTTCGGGATACTATTTCGTTGCAGTTTAGACATAGTTTAAGGTGCCAGATGCAGACTAACACAGCTAACCCCAAGTGATATAAACCAAACCAACAAAGTCTCAGAGGAAGGGTTTGAAACTAAGGCAACCTACTGGAATAAGTGTGTCCCTGCTGGCAAGTTATACGACTGCTGACACAATTCTTAAACAGCTGCATTAACCTGAGTTCCAGTCATGCCCATCAATCATTTCTCAGTTTCCAAAGCAATACAGCATTAGAAAATGCAGTTAAGATTTACATGTCAGTTCCATTATCTGGTAAAACAGCAAGATTCCACAAAACCAAGCCCAGCTTTATTTTGTGCCAAATACTAAATTTTAATGAATCTAATTTTGAGTCTGAAGTGTAGTAGCTACTGCATCTCTGTCAGTGTCTTCCTCCGTGTGTACAGCTTAGTGTTAGTGTTTATAATATACTCTGACCTTGTATGTAAACAAAATACCAATCACTTTAGCTAACCTAATCTTCAGCCTTGGAAGTCTGTAAAACGTGGTATCAAACACTGTCATGGTGTTCCCTCGACAACCAAGGCTTAATCCCTTTTCATAAGTGAATGAGGCACTTGAGTCTAATCTCAGGGCATGTCATCACTCGCTGTGCCAGAGATCGACATTTTGGCGTTCGATTTAGTAGGTCTAGTATAGACCCGTAAATTGAACACTTAGGGAAGCGCCGGCTTGCACTGTACTCCTCAGTTGCAAGGAGTAAGGGAAGCTGATGGAAGTGTTAGCGCCTTTGGCCTCCTGCTGTGAGGACACGGCCAAGCTACGTATTCTATGTAGCTGGAGTTGCCCGTTACCAACTTTTCAGCTGGTGTAGGCCTGGCCTCAATGTCAAGCAAAGGAGCTCTCCACCCAAAGTCACTTCCCAGCTGTTGAAAATGTGAACCTGTTATCAGTTCAGTATAAACAGAGACTGTGATGCTCCAGAGAGCTGTTCCTTGAACACTTGTCTGTAATTCTTCACACTTTTCTTTTGGCAGCTATTTTTAAAATCTTGAATGAATGAAAGAAGAAAAAATGCTCATAATTTTGAAGCCTGGGACACAAAGTTTAAAACAGGATGATACCATTAGGGTGTAAAAAAAGGACTAGGTAAATTCAGGGGAATGGTGTTTTAGCCAGTGTGATCAGGGATGGCGTCCCTAGCTTCTGTTTATCAGAAATTGGGAATGGGCAACAGAATGGATCAGTTGATTACCTGTTCTGTTGATTTCCTCTGGGGCACCAGGCATTGGCCACTGTTGGAAGACAGGATAGCGGGCTAGATGGACCTTTGGCTGACCCAGTCTGGCCGTTCTTATGAGCCACGGGAAACTGTCAGAGCTGTATCCTGGAGCCGTGGCAATTATGTCAGCAGCGAGCTTTGGCCCGGAGCCAGCAAAGAAGGTACTCGAACCTAGTTGTGTAAAGGTTTATCTAAATATGCTGCTCTATAGGCACAGGTGGTCCCATTGAATGAGATTCTACATGCACTTGGGCTACGTCTAGACTGGCGCGCTTTTGCGCCAGAGCTCTGCAAATGAACCTCAGCGTTGGAATATCGCCGAGCCTCATTTGCATAGCTAATGAACCGCCATTTTCACGGAAGAGCCTCTTCCGCAAGACGGGGCTGTCTACACTGCCCCTTCTTGCGCAAGAAAAACCCTTTTGTGCAAAGCCGTTATGCTGATTATTTTCAGGCATAACGGCTTTGCGCAAAAGGGTTTTTCTTGCGCAAGAAGGGGCAGTGTAGACAGCCCTGTCTTGAGCAAGAGCCTCTTCTGCGAAAATGGCGGTTCATTAGCTATGCAAATGAGGCTTGGCGATATTCCAATGCTGATCCTCATTTGCATAGCTCTGGCGCAAAAGCGCGCCAGTCTAGACGTAGCCATAGTGTTAAATACACGTCTGCCAGACCTAGGCTTACAAGTCAACTGGCCACAGACCTGAGTTTGGCTTTCAGAAGCCAAGCACATAGATGTTGGGATGGGTTGATCTGTTGGTGCTTAGTGCTGTACTGCTTGAGCTGAAGTGAGAGCTCGCAGTTTGAATGGGCCCTAGGACAATGCCAGTTTGGGAAGGGCTTTAAAGAAGCATGAGTGCCTCGGTGCAGAAAGTGTTAGGGTTGCTATCTTTGCTTTGATTGTATTGGCTAGCTGCCAGTTTAAAATAGTCCCAGAATTGTATTTTGGGGACTGTAAAGGGAAAGAAATACATCAAGCCTCTGCCAGAATTCATCCAGGTAAAAGTGTCTGATTTGGGGGAAGGGAGGAGAATAAAGTCAAACTCAAATAACCCTGCCCAGATCCCTGCATTCCTGGGGTTCTCATAACTCATACGATACATTGTTTATCTTTGCTGCCTGTGACTAAATTTTTTAAAGCACAAAGGGTTCCAAGGACTGCAGCTGTGCTTGTCAGACAGAGTTCGAAAGCCCCTTTATTTATGCACAGAGCACTTCGAGCAGCCTGGAAGCCGAACATCCTTCCCACCAGGCTGGAGAAGCGTCTGACGCTGTTGACCCTTCATGGCATCTTAAGGAGCAGCACATTTCTGTCAATAGCTTCAGCAAATTGTGTGTTGTCTATTTCATGTTGGCTGTGAAATACAGACCACCTGATGGAAACCTTATTCCAGAATGTCAGGCTTGAGAGCTTTGAAGGGCAGGCAGCGCTTGCGTTCGCGCCTCACATGCAGCAGGCACCCTGTGGTGCGAGTTGCTTTTCTTTCTTTCTGTGCTTTCCAAGGCGCTTTGTGGCTGGAAGGCTGCAATTGAGGCTTTTGCTGTGCAATCCCCTTCTGGGCTTTGCTTCCAGACTTGTTTAAATTGGGTTCTTTGCAGACGAGCTTTTCTCAGCCTGTGTTTGTGTTTCAGCCTGAAAGGATAAAAGCGTTAACTACTCCCCACTCGGCTATGGAGTGAATAATCCCCGCAGCTGCTCGGCCTGCAGGTGCGGGGGCAGCGGGAGGCTGGCAGGTACGCTTTTTAACTGCAAAATATCAACCCAACTGTTAATTTAGCTTTTATCCTTAATAAGTGAGCACTACAGCAGGCCTGTTCCTGATGTAAGCTGCAGCTGGTGGCCAGAAGGCAAGCTAGGGGCTTACCCCATTACTGCAGAGACAATCAGCCAGGGGTATGGAGAGGGACAGCGGTGAGCCCTGGTATGGATGTTATCCGTTTGGCTGAGCCCAGGTGGGATTCCCAAGGCTGGGTGGCTGGTTGGAGTCTCGATGGTTGGGGGATGGGAGGAGGAGCCTTAGAGCAGTGTTCTCCAACCCTTTTAAGCCCAAGGTCACTGTTTGAATTGAAGTCAATCCAAGATCTACTTCAGACCCAAATACCTTTGCCTGTCCTCCATGCCAGCCCCTTCTCTGAAGTACAGGGACAGGGGAGGAGGGACAGCTGGGAAGGCCCATTGGTTCTGGGGCTAATGGAGAGGTCAGGAAAACAGCCCAGGGTTGTTCAAACTGTCTGGAGCTGTGACACTAAGCCTGGATCTAAGGCTGAGGGTGGGTGCTCCTCAAGGGATGCATGCCCCTGCCCCACCACTTGGCAATGAAACCTAGCTGCTGTAGCACCAACAATGGGGAGAAGTGTGGGGCAAGGATCTCTCCCTGCAGCCCCTATGCAGCCAGAACACTGGCTCCCCTTCAGCCAGCTCAAAGTACCAGCAACCATAGATGCTTAGGCAGAAGGGGTTGGTTTGCCTTGGAGCTTGCCCCCAAGCCATGCAGCACCATCGGTGGGCGTGGGAGTCCAGCGGGGAGAGCTGGATGAGGCGCTATGTCCAGTTCCCAGCAGCCCCATCTGCTGCTGTTGCTGTGTCACCTGGGGTCACCACCCCGAGGCTGAGTGGTCCCTAATGGGAGCAGCCTGCAATACACTGTTCTGTTAAGATGTTTGGCCCATCCAGACAGCCTCGGGGTGCTCCTCGCCCTACTGCACAGTGATAGGCAGCTAGTCAGAGGCACCAGCAGAGGGGAACGGATTTGGGGGGAGGCTGTAAGGCAGCCTTGGCAGAACCCCAACTGGGAAAGAGCTGCCCCACCCCCGCCCCAGGCAGGACACAGCACCTGTCCTGGCTCACTAGTGAGCAGTGCCCATTGTGACCCACTCTGATTTCCTGTGTCACACTGGCCAGAGCCCTGCCCGCAAAGGATCCCTACAGCAGAGGGTTAGAAAAGGATCCCCTCTGGCCTACGAAATGGTCAGTGATGGGGTATCCACCCACCCCTGGTAGGGTGGGGAAGGGAGCAGTGAAGGGTATGAGAACAGGCTGGGGGGAGGAAAGGGACAGGCTGGTGCAGCGGGGTTGAGGTGGGGTAGGGGTTGGGAAGGATGGGATGTGGCACAGGGGGAAAGGAGAGTGGGAACAGCCAGGAAAGGATGGGGCGGGGCTCGGGAAGCATGGGGGTGAGGGCAGCACAGTGGGGCTCAGGAGCACGCAGGGAGGGGGCAGTTTCCATTCTAAACCGTGTTCAGTTGCTCGGAGTTCACTGAGCCACTTGGGACTAAACAAGCCCAGCGCAGATCCAGGTTGTGCAGGGCTCAGGGTCCAGCAGCTCCCACTCTCCTGAAAGGGCAGCTGGGCAGGGGCTTCCCTGCTCTTCCCCGAGCAAGCTGAAGGGAAATCTGGCTGCTGCATTTCAGTGCTGCAGCAGGAGCTGGACTCCAGCATCTGGCTCCACGTTCTAGTCCCTTCCCTGGCCGTTATGCCTGTCAATTTCAATGCGGCCCTTGCCCTAGGCCGGGTGGGGTAAGGGAGTGATTCCTGCTCCAGAGGGTGCTCAGCCTGGCGCCAGCCATTAATTGAGGAGATAGGCCAGATCAGCCAGCCCCTCTGCCATGAGACACAGCTTGGCTTCCTACACGGCCATCTTCAGACTCTATTCCTGTTGGACTCCTAGGCCCCAGCTCTGATTCCCAGCTGAGCTACTAGGCTCTGCCCAGCCTCGTCGCCAGCTCCACAGACGTGCACCTCAAGCTGGGGGTCTTAGCCAAAGAGTCATGAGCTACCTGCCCTTCCCACAATGCTCAGGGGGAGGAGACCTGCCCGGTGGGAGGAGGGGAAGGTTTCAAGACCCTGTCCTGTCTCTCTGTGCTGCTGCTCTGACACTAATTGAGCTTGGTGCCTGTTTGAGCGAACAAGGCCAAGTCAGTGCAAGCAAAGCACAGCCTGCTGGTACAACTCAAGGGCTGTGCTCAGGTCGAACTTAATAAACAAGCTAGGGGGCCAGAAAGCAATGGACCAAAACCAACAGGGCAAGTATTAGGCCTTGCTGGCTGTCAAAATAGTGAGCAGAAAAACTGCTTTCCCCCCC
>JANRFK010002741.1:80809-93450 GCA_030068395.1 Apalone spinifera | reverse complement strand
AAAGCAGATGATTTTCCGCAAAAACTGGCCAGTCTAGACGCAGCCATGGTGTCTAGAAATTTTATCCCTGCATCCCATGCTGAGGCGACATGTTCCTAGTCAATATGGGGACCATTGAAATCCCTCATTGGGGTTTCTGTTTTTGTAGCATCTCTAATCTTCTTCACAGCCACTGTCACCATCCTAGCCGATAGGTAGTATATTCCCACACCTGTATTGTTACTATTCAAGCCTGGAATTTCTACCCATTTCTATCGGCCCATTACTGGTATACGATGGCAGTACTCTGTAGCCCCGATCCTGGATTGGAATCCTGTTATTAGGACAGTGTAGCATCTCCAGCCATGGATTGGGGCCTTTTTGTGCCAGGCTCTGCCCAAGCACGTGGTCTGATAATCTCCCAGCATTCACAGATCGCCCGGAGCGTGCCGGCTATTTGCCCCACATGATAGGTTGTTCCTGGCTAGAGAAGAGACCAGACACAGCGGGAAACAAACTTGGATCATGCAGCTGCTCACTGAGCTTTGGAGCTCACTGTTTTCGAGCCGACTCCCATCTCACAGATCTGCCACTGGACTGTTAGCCCAGCCTGCTGGTGCGATGAGTGGGCTGCAGCTCTGTTTGATGGACACATTCTGTTCTGCACCCAACGGGGCGCAGACAACAAAGGCAGTGTCCTTGTCAGTTGCACTGTTAAAAGAGCAGGAACTGTCAGTCTGGGCTAGGGTTGCCAGGTGTCCGCTTTGAACCGGACAGTCCAGTATTTGAGCTTCCTGTTCGGGAAACAAATTGAGAAAATATAAATGGGAAACTATAAATGTCCGGTATTTTCTCAATCAGATGTAATGTCGATTGTGATGTAATATCAAGTGCGTCCAGTATTTTGGTTGAAACCATCTGGCAACCCTAGTCTGGGCATGTGGGCTGGAGCTGGGGCTGGAGCTGAGGCAGGGTCAGGGTCAGGCCAAGAGAACAACACTGGGCTACCCTGCAAACCCTAGAGTTACACCAAACACACTGCAGAGTAGACACTCCTGTGGCTACGACTATCGCCTCTTGGGGCAGTGCATGCACTGCACCAGCAGGAGGAGCTCTTGCGCCAGCCGAGGCAATGGCCACAACAGGCTTGTCTACACTGCCTGTAACCGCACTTTAAGGTAGACGTGTAGACAAAGCGACAGTGCCAAGTGCTGCAGTTGCACTGTGGCAGAGGTGAGAGTGTCCTTGAGTCTGAATTGAACTGGGGGGGAGGGAATGGGACAATGTCTTAGAAATCCAACTAGTACCAGAGGAAACCTGCCACCCACCCACACAGCCCAGACCGGCTACACGCGCACACCCAACAGCCCAGATCTGCTACACACATACACACACAGATCTCAGACCTGCTATACACACACACAGACAGCCCAGACCGGTTACACACGCTCACACAGAGCCTAGATCTGCTACACACAGACAACTCAAACCTATTACACACACACACAGCCCAGAGCTGCTATACACACACACACACACACAGCTCAAACGTGCTACATACACACACATATAGCCCAGAGCTGTTGCAGACACAACCCAGACCTCTCTCTCTCTCTTGCTACACACACACACACACACACACACACACAAATGGGTGCTGTTTTAGAGAGGAGGGAGACTCAAGCAGGGATGTGACTGGTTAACCAGTTAACTGGTAAGCATCACCCTTCCCAGGTTACAATTAACCAGTGGGCTGGAGCAGCCCCTGCCAGCCATGGGAAGAGGGCTGCTCCAGCCAGGCAGGGCCTGCTGTGGGCAGGGGGTGCTTCAGCCCAGCCAGAGCAACGCCCACCCATCCCCATTTAAGTGGTTAATGGGTTAAACATAAGTTTAACCAGGTAACTGATTAAACAGGATTTTACATCCCTAGAAGCAGGAGATTCCCAGTCTCGACAGCTTTTGTTTAGATGTGGGGGGGAAATCAACATAAGTCAAGGATACCAAAGCGTAAGCAAGGCAGGCGGGTGGGTGGGTGTGTCTCCTGTGTAACACAGTGTTTATGTGGCTCTCTTCGCATGTGTGAGTGTGGGCAAGGTGCATCCGTTTCTTCTGGAACATCGCATCAACCTGGCTTCACAAAATGGCCACTCACATGGAAAACACATTCCCAGCAGCACACACCAATGAAACCCGGCCCCAAGCAGACAGATGGGTAGCCTAGTGGGCAGAGCACTGGAATGGTACTCCCAGGAGCTGGGCGCAGCATCTGGCTCTGCCACAGACTTTCTGTGTGGCCTTTGGTGAGTCCCTTCATCCACCTGGTTCTTCCCTAGCTGAGGAAGTGCTTCCTTTTCCCTCCCTCGTGGAGCCAACAGGAGAGGGTGAGATTAAAAACAAGCCTTTTCATCACAGTTTTGCATGGGAAAACCCCCTCTCCTGCCCAGCTCTGCTCATTATGAGAACCAAGTGGCAACAACAGGGCCCTCAACTGAACCAGCGTCTGCTGTGACAGAGCAAGCAGCCGGCAGCTACTTCGGAGGAGCCCTGGGAACTGCCCCCTCCCCACAGATGTTTTGTTATGTGATCTCGCTCCCTTCTCGCCTTGATTCATTCAGCCCACAGGGGCCTGGACCCACGGTGGGAAGGGAAGATTCCTGATTTTCTCCAGGCCGGGGTGACTCACAGCTGGAGTCTATGACTGGGAACTGTCCCTGAGCTGGGCGAGAACCCACGCAGGCGTGGGGGAGGGGCTGTGGAAGTCTCCTGCTTTCCCACCCATAGCCCTGAACACCTTTGCCAGTGGGAAAAAGGAGGTGCCATGGCCCTGCATCTTCCCAAGGCAACTGCGGCCTCTCCCTGCCCTGGGCTTCGGAGCGGGCCTTGAGGGAAGGGGTGAGAATGTCTCTCCAGGGTGCTCTGCTGCTTGCAGGGACCCTCTGCAGCCTTCCTGCCTCAGCTCCTGTCTCCCACAGTGGCAGCTGCTGCTCTTTCCCAAATCCTCTTCCCCAAATCCACAGGCAGGATCAGCAGGATCTGGAGACCAGGCATGCACAGTGCCACCCCCTCCCCTGACTTCCAGGCCTGGGAGGCAGGGGCCAAGCAATCCTGGGATTGCTCTGGATTCAGAATCCATTTGGGCAGGGTCGCCAACTTTCTAACTGCACGAAAAACAAACACCCTTGCTCCGCCCCCCCCCCCTTTTCTCAGGCCATGCTCCACTCCCACCCCTTCCCCAAAGCTCCTCCCACAAGGCCCCGCCCCTTCCTCCCCTTCTCTGAGGCCACCCCGCACCTCTCTGCCCCATCCCCAGACCCCTCCTTCCCTGAGGTCATGCCCCACCCCCGCCCCTTGCTTAAGGCCCTGCCTCCCCTTCTCTGAGGCCATGCCCCACTCCCTCCCTCATTTGCTCTCCCTCTTCCCCACTCTCACTCAGTTTCTCTGAGCTGGGGTGAGGGGAAAGCAGAAGGGGGTGAGGGCTCCAGCTGGGAGCAGGCAGGCTCCAGGGTGGAGCCAGAAACGAGGAGGCAGGGGTCTGGGATGTGGGAGGGGGTGAGTGCTCCGACTGAGGTTGTGGACTCTGGGGTGGGGCCAGGGATGAGGAGTTTGGGGAGCAGGAGGAGGCGCTGGGCTGGGGCTGAAGGGGTGGGGGTGCAGCAGGGGGTTCCAACCTGGGGCAGAGAGTTTAGGGCAGGGACTGCAGTCAAACAGTGCTTACCTCAGGTAGCTCCTGGTCGGCAGCACAGCTCCCTGGCTCTGTGCTGCTCCAGGAAGCAGCCAGCATGTCTGGCCCCGCAGCAGAGGTGTGGCCAGGGGGCTCTGTGGGGTGCACGCTGCCCCCGTGCTCAGGCGCCACTCCCACAGCTCCCATTGGCCGCAGTTCCTGGCCAATGGGAGCTGCAAAGCCGGTGCTCGTGGCAAGGGCATCACTGAACTTTCCCTGGCTGCGCTTCTGTTAGTGGCTGCAGGGAGTCGGGACATGCTGGTCGCCTGGAGCCACATGGAGCCAGGGCAGGTAGGGGGTCTGCCTTAGCCCTGCTGCACTGCCAGCCAGACTTTCAACAGCCCTTTAGAGGGGATGCAAGGCCTCCCCTGCCTGCTCCCACCGGTGGGGGGCCAGGGTAGCTGGTGCTGAAGGGCTGGGAGGGGGATTCCCTATTAGTCCTGAGCCAGGGGCTCCTGACTTCGTTCCTGCCCAACCTGTCACAGTGCAGGGCAAGCCCAGGGTCCCTTCCCCAGCACTGAGCCAGGGGGCAGTTCTCCAGGAGCAGGGGCACCGGGGGATTCAGGACTGAACTAGAGTGGGCAAAACCTAGTGACCCCCTGTTGTGTTTGGGATTCAGCGCGTGACCCTGAGCTGGACGTCGGAAGCTGCGGTATTGCAAAGATCCTTGCTTGAGATTCTTGGGGGAACCTCTCCTTTAGTTCTAGTGCAGCGGGGCCTGGAGGCCATGGCCCAGCCGCCTGCTGTGTAACCCGGGCTGCGAGTGCGGCTCGTGCGGACAGATGTGCACTGACTCGGGTATTGGGTCTCCGCATGAGCTGCAGGGACCCTGCGTGGTGTAAAGGCTGGTGGAGGTTCCCAGCCTGCAAATCCAGGCTCCAGCCAGGTCCTGCAACAGACAATCAAGCGGCTCGCACTGCTTTGGGCAGGGTTAGCTGGAACCCCGGGCTCAGTGCCCCAGCTGAGCTAAGGCTGGGGGGCCAGTGGGAACTCTCTGCCCCCTCTCCACTCCTCCACTACATTTTTATCAGTGTGGGGCTAAACCCTGGGTCTGCCCATGCCTGGGGGAACAGCTCCAGTCCTGCCCTGAGGCTCACTATTCCCGCAGGGCAGATTGCTGGCCACATCCCCCTGTCCCGAATACAATGTGTACATACCCGGGAGAGAGCACGTGGCATCTGCCTGCTCCTCTGCCTCTCACCCAGTGAGAAGACTCATCCTGCCAGCCCCTAATCTGGTTCTGTGCTCAAACCCAGCTGCAAAGCCTGAGCTGACTCCTGTCTAGCACCCAGAGCTTCCCTCTGTGCTGCCTCAAGCACATCATGGCACCTCTGTGCCTCGGTTTCCCCCTCTCTGTAACAGGGCCATCAATCTTCCCTGGGGGCAAGGTGGCTATGAAATAGCTGTGGTCCCCTCTCAGAGGCAGATACTACCAAGTGCTCTGTCCCAAACCATGCAGGGCCTGCTTTGCACTATTGGGCATGCACGTGCAAATCAGCACTGCATGTGCCACCAGGTGGACTTGAACCTGGGACCTCTAAAACTTAGTATAGGAACCTCTACCCTCTGAGCTAAAAGCCAACTGCTTCTCAGCCCAGTCTGCAGAGGTCTCTTGGTTTTATCTGTTGCTGTGGTCTCGGTGCCACTGTATGGAACAGTGAACCACACTAGGGCTACATCTACACTGGCAGCTTCTTGCGGGTATCTACAATGCATGCGCGTTACAGTCTAGCGTCAGAAAACAGGACTATGCAGAAGAGTTATTCCTCTCCCCATGAGGAATAAGCCCTCTTGCGCAAGAGGGCAGTGTAGACAGGCAACATGAATTTCTTGCGTACAAAACCCCTATGGCTAAAATGGCCATCAGAGCTTTCTTCCACAAGAGAGTGTCCTCACTGCCATAGACGCTCTTGCGCAAAAGCACATGCCAGTGTAGACGCGCTCTTGTGGAAGACTTTTTGCGCAAGAACTCTTCCGCAAAACAGTTCTTACGCAAGAAGCTGCCAGTGTAGACGTAGCCTCGGTGTGTGGGTTACACGTGCACAACAGTGTGTAAAACTGGGCCAACTAATGAAATGTGGAGAGAGGCAGCTGGCAGTGATGCAATGTCCTTAGCCATTCTGGACAAGAGATCCCAGTTCTATGTCATCCCAGCATCCCCAGGTGGCTGGGCCTCCACTTCTCTCCTCCCCCCCTGCAGCACTGCCCAAGGGCCATGTCAGGGCCCAGGGCTGCGAATGCAAACAGCAAACCATTAAATGCACTTCACTCCTTAACTAGCCCGCTGGGAGATTAGATTGGCAGATTAATTGGGTAATGGATGTTAGCAGATGGAGCCCAGACCGCAGACCCCAGCCTAGATCTAGCCCCTTGCTAGTTAGCAGTTCTATGGAGTGAGCAAAGAAACCAGCCCCTTGCTGTGAGCCTGCTCAGCAAGAGCGTGCTGAGGTATAAGCCTGCCCAGCTGGGGCAGTGGGTGCTGGGCTAGTGGGAGCAAGGGTGGCTTGGGACTCGGTTACAATGTGCTCAGCCAGCTGAGGAGTTGCCCGGCACATCTGGTCTGGGTCTTGCTCCAGCCATTGCCAGAGTGATCAGCTCCCTTCAACATGCTTAGCAAGTGCACTGCCCTCTATGGGTAAGAGCTGGACTGTGCATGCATGCACTGCCCCCTACAGGGAAGAGAGGGACTCTGTGTGTGTGTGTGCACTGCCCCCTACAGGCGAGAGAGGGACTGTATATGTGTGTGTGTGTGTGTGTGTTTGTGCGCGCGCGCACTGCCCCCTACAGCTGAAAGCCAAGCAACGGTGTGGCCAGGGTGCACACTGCCCCCCGCAGGCGAGATTGGGACAGCTGGTGTAGGTGTGGGTGTGTGTATGTCAGGCCCTGGAAGGCTGATCTATGACCCTGGCCATGTATTTCACATCCCGAGTGGAACATCCCATTGTTGGGAGGATCAGCATTGGGCCTCCCTTCTCTGGAGCTGGCTCTGGGCCAGGGCTCAGGTGTCCCTGCCCCCAGCGTTCCCGAGCACCTAGCTCTGCAATTTCAGTTCATGCCCATTTTAGTATCAGCCATGAGCCACTTTGGGGGGGGAGCTGCTGGGGCCAACTATCACTGGTCCACCCCTGGCTGCAGCGAGTCCCTGACTGAACGGGGCTTTCCTTAGGCAACCCATCAGAGGCTGTCGGGGTGTGTGTGGGGGGGCACCCATGGACAGTGGGGTGTGGCTGGTGCACCTTGGCCTACAGGGAGTATTACCGGCCCCTGCAATGGCTCAGGTTTGCTTTTGGGGGACCTAGCATGTAGCCAGGTCCCAGCCATGCCGTGCGCCCTCTCTGCCCCACTCTGGATGATCTGCACGCCCCCCTGGGCCATCAGGTAGCAAATAATGCCAGTGTCAGGGGCCCGTTGGCACCCTTAAGTACCCCAGCTGGCCACCCCGGGGAGTCAAAGTGGTGCAAGTGTCTTTGTTGGAGATGATGGGCGTTTGCTAATGATACGAAGGGTATTTGTGCCCAACCCCCATTGGCATCATTTGCCCGCTAGCTTTTCTGGGACAAGCTCACTCCATCTTTGGCGCTGCCACCCCCATACAACGCCCAGAGCCTCGTGGCTTCGCTTGTGCCAGCCAGCAGCAATCCCTCCAAATGCGGGGGTGCCACTGCCACCCCTTGGCTGGCTACCCTCAGGGAGAGCACAGGTCCTCGTTAGCTGCTGGGGAAGGAGTCTGTCTGTCTGTCTGTCTGTCTTGGGAGGGAGTTGCCCTCTAGTGGCCAGGCTCGCAGGGGTGGGGCCTTTATAATCCCTGCTGTGGTGCTGCACCTCCCTGCCCCCACAGAGAGCCCCTCCCTTCCAGCTCTCTAACATCTCCAGGTCCTTTTTGGGAAGCAGGCAGCCCCTGGAAAGCGTTCCCCAATGCTTGGGAAGACAAGAGTAGGGCACACAGCCAGCACCCCTGTGGGGGCCATGCAGCAGGCCGCCTGCCAAGCAGGCCTCTCAAGTGAGAACTCCTGACACCTGGGTCAGATGTTTGCTCCACTGTTTCCCCAGCCCCAGGCAACGCTTGGGTGTCCCACAGCTCAGACCCTGGTATGAATAGCAGCCAGCGATCCCAGCGCACCTTTCGCTGGGGGAAACTGAGGCAGGACCATGCAGGCGGTCAGTGTCAGATCCTGGCCTGCCTGGTTCCCCAGTGTGCTCATACTGCACCTTTTGCAGCTGTCCCAAAATCCATGTGGGGGGCACTCAGCGAGGTGTGTTTGGGGGATGGAGGGAGCATAGTGGGGGGAGGAGGGGGGAATCTGGTCCCAACATCTGGGTTGTTTGATGGAGCAGGGCCCCCAGGATCTCACAGTGAGCTGCAGGCCCCAAAGTAGCCCAGTGGCACTCACTCTGCAGCCAAGGTCTGTCCAGGCCTGGAACTCTGAGCCCAGCTCCACCCAGCTTCCATTCACATCCCTAGTGCACATTTATCATCCGTCTGTCTGTCCCCACACTATCTACCTATCAGTCTGTCTGTCTGTCTATCTATCCCCACATACCCCATCTATCTATCTACCTATCCCAATACAATCTAACTATCCATCCTATCTATCCCCCCATGCACGTGTCATCCGGCTGTCTAACTACCCATCCCGTGTCCCTCACCCTGGTGTCTGGCGCTGTGCTCTCTGTACACTGGTTGGACAGGGGCTGTGGAACCCTGCTCAGCAATGCCGTGCTGTGTCCGTCTGGGCTCCTTACTGGGGCAGTGGATGACTGGGGAAGTGAAATGCCAGCAAATGAGCTAAATCTTGCCTCCCACGGCCCCACGTGGCGCTGAGTAACATGCTCCCTGCTTGGAGCCGATCAGGCAGCTCCTGGGCGGCAGGCCCTGCGCTGGATGTTCTCCTGACGAAGCAGGGGAAGGGAATCACACATTCCTGGACTTGTATGGTAAAGACAGTGGGTGTTCAGTGCACAGGGGGGCAGATGGAGGGATCTGACTTCTGGGGACTCTGAGCAACAAGCAACAGCAAAACCAAGAAGCCAGGAGACCCTTCCCCAGCTCCCAGCACTGGGGGGCTGGTGCCTGGGTTCCTTTAGGGCAGCAGGACTGGCCAGGTGGGTCTGCACCAGGGGATTCTGGTCTGACCCTCTCTCCCCAGGGTGGCAGTTACCAGTGAGCCTGGCAGTGGGTATGAGCCAGCTGGGCCCTAGAGGGAGCCACTAATTCCTGCCCCCAGATGAAAACAACTTTCAGTCACTCTCAGCTTGAGCTATGTGTGGACCAGTGCCCTAGGGAAGATCCTGTGTCCCATTCCCTGCCCCCACCCCCACCCTGCCGCCAGCTGGCCAGTCCTTCACCCGAGGGATTTGGCAGAGCCTTCACCTTAGGGGGGGAAGGCCCCATGTCCCCTTCCCAGCCAGGGTGTGCTCACACGCTCAGAGGAGTCTGTCCCGCAGAGAGCTGTGAGCCCAGCCCAGCTCGCAGGGTGCAGGGGCCGTTGGGCTTGGCCCCGTTGGCCCTCTTTGCATTCTGAGCATTGTGGGCTGCCATATGCAGACAGGTCTCCCACGTGGCTCCCCCTGGAGCGGCTGAGCCAGGCTCCCCGTGCTCACAGAGGGAGGGACGTCCTGCCTTCTGGCCGCCACGTGGCTGCAGGAAGGCGAGTTGCCTCCAGTCACAGCTGCTGGCGATGTGAAGTCCTTATCTGGGGGCCGCGCTGCCCCCCGCCAGCTTCCCGCCATGGCTATATAGGGCCTGCGCCAGGAGCAGTGAGTCAGCCGCTGTGATTGGCAGGGCCGGGGCCTGGATCTGCCCCCTCGGTCTGCTCCGCACAGGAGCCGCCTGCAATGACTCAAAGGAAACTCTGTAAACACAGGCCAGAGAGATGGCCATAATTAGCCCAGTCTGCAGGAGATCCCGGGGTCTGGGGTTCTCCTTTGCCTGCAGCCGTCCCCTCCCCTCGCCCCCTCACACTGACAGCTCCAGCTTCAGCTCTGGGATTCCTGTGACGAGACGTTGAGTGGATCACAGCACCAGCCCTGGCCTGCAGTTGGCATTGCTCCCTGGCACCCTGCTGTGGCCAGCAGTCTGACCCCTAGGCCCTGGGTTCGGGATCCTGGGGCTCTGGGGGGCCACCCCAGCACTGAGCCCTGCATCAACTGATTTGTGTGTTCTAATGGACACGACGGGACGGGGGCCACAGACCCTTCTGGACACCAAGAAGAGCCGACGGCTGCTCAGAGCAGCAGGTCCTGCCTCAAACAGAGCCCAACCCTCTCACAGCCCCAGTCATCTCCATAGACAAAGACGGGGGGGGAAGAGTCTTGGCCCAGGATAGCGGCGAAGCTGCCTCCCAGTCCACTGCTCTGCCCACTGGCATCTGACCAGCCCTCCTGAGACTGCTCTGAGCACCCCGCTCCACCTCCCCCCCATGCAGGGGCCACTCCTAGGACAGCAGGGGGGTGTCTACACTGCCCTGTCTTAGCTGGAAATAAGAGATGCAGCTTGAGCTACACAAATTGTGCAGCTTATTTCGTACGCTGGCGCTGTCTACGCAGCACTGATTTTGAAGTAACTCGCGATCCCGAAGCGTCCTTCCTCCTCATGCAACGAGGGGCTCAGGGACCTTGCAATAGTGAGCCCATCATATTTCAAAATAACTAGTGCACTCGAAAGACGCGGGACCCTGAAATAGCGCCACAGTGTAGACGTAGCCCAGGGGTCCCCAGCTCCAAACACCCTGGGTCCTTCCACACCCTCATCCAAAATCCTGTATCCCATGGGCCTCCGGTATCCCTGGCACCCTCATCTGACACCCCCCCAGCACCCCACGGCCCCCTTGGCATCCTCATCTGTCTCTCCCTGCACCCTCTGGCTCCCCCTCATCAGACCCCCCCACCCCACCTCATGGCCCCCGGCAACCTCATCTGATTCCCGGCATCCCATGGCCCCCCAGAATCCGTAGCATTTTCATTCAACCCTACTGTACCTCATGGCCTCCCTGCACCCTCATCTGAGCCCCCAATACCCCATGGCTCCTCCTCCAGCCCCTTCATTTGATACTCCCCCCCCAGTCCAGGAACCAACTCCCTAGTGTGGTCAAGGATGGGCCACACGTGTTTCTTCAGGGTTAGTGCAGGGCTGGGTGCGCTGATAAAATGGGGATGGGGGAAGTGGAGCAGTGGGGGGAGGGAGCTACTTCCTCATGTTTTATTGGTGAATCAAACAAAGGTTACAAAGCCTCTGGCCAGGATTCAGCCAAGGGAAGGCTCTGCCCAAGGGGGGACAGCTTCCTGTAAAGCAACCGTGAAATGCCCCTACCCCATGGAACCCAGCCAGCTCAGATCTGTGCCTCATGGAATTGGGCCAGCCCAGATCTGTGCCCTATGGAACCCGGCCAGCCCAGATCTGTGCCGCATGGAATCTGGCCAGCCCAGACCTGCGGCCGTCCCTGTGCAGACATGACCCGTCTCTTACTGTGTCGCCGGCGCCTTTGCTTTGATCCTGTCAAGGGGGCTGTCCCGGACTTGGGCTGTGTCACAGTCACAGGCAGACAGAGGAGAGCCACACAGCTCTGGTGATTTGCAGCACTGGTCAGCTGAGTCTCTCAAAGCCCTTTGTCAGCCACTGTCCCCCCATTAGTGATGGGGAAACTGAGTCACAACCCTCCTCCCCCCGCTCTCCTTGCAGGACAGTGGCAGAAACCTGTGGTCCAGGACAAGTTACCAGTGACATGCTGGGGTGCATTACTGCTGGCCTTAGGAGTACCCCGGAGTCGCAGTAGTTTCCATTAGCAAGAGGGTTTATGGTTTGGCTCACTGGCTCTCAGCTCCCCCACTGCACAAATTGTTCCAGCAACTGAGCCACAGACCCTGGCCCCGGTTAGTCTGTGGGCCCAGCTCGACTAGGCAACCTGATCGTAATGTGACCAGACCCTAGAACAGCCACCCAGAGCCACGCCACGCCACTGCCAGGGAGTCAGGAGCTGCCCATCAGGGCCCCATGTTCCCTACAGCCTGCTAACAGTCAGGAAGCACCCGTAGCAAGTGCATTGTTCCCAGCCGGCCCCAGCCCTTCCCCTGCCAGGCCCTGCAGGAAAAGCTCCCTTTGTCTGCTGGGCAGAGAGAAGCCACTTGCTGGAGCCCTGGCTAGCCCAGCTTGGAGCCGTCGGTCCCTCTGCCAGGCCAGGGGCCAAGTCGGCTCGGCTTGGGGGGTGGCAGCCACATGGGAATGCCATGCCCACATGACAGCGCTGGGCGGTCTTGGGCGGTGAGACAGGGCATCCACGTCTGTTTGCAGAGGGGCTGCAGGAACCCTGAGTAGCCCAGCCACATAAACAAAGCCCTCCCAAAACAAAGCCCTCATCACACCCAGCAGCCCTGTGGACCTTGGTCTCTCTGAGGAGGCTTTTGTTTTGGGAGGGTTTTGTTTATGTGACAGGGCTGCTCAGGGCTCCTGCAGACCCTCTGCAAAGACCCGTGGCAACACATGCCAGGACCATGGTCCGTGGGAGCCAGTCCAACACTCTCATTTTCACTTCTAGCCCTGCTGTGTCCCAGGGCTGGGAGGGAAGGGGGCAGTTTCACAGCTCGGGGAAGGAAAGACCTTTCCAGACCCAGGTATTTCACCCAGCAGTGGGCTGGGAGGTGCATGTGCCTCAGGGGTGATGGTGCCAGGAAGTGGTAAACACAACTCTCTCACGGCTCAGCAGGGACCTCCTTGCACCACCTGCATTGCACACACGGGAAGACTCACTGCCCAGCTGCATGTGGCTCTGTATGAGGCTGTCACATCCAAGCATAGGAGACCCAGGCCAGGCATCTAGAGCAGAGGAGCAAATCAGACACCCCTAGTGCTGCACAGGAGTCAACAGTGACTGGGAGGGGAAAGCGAATGGCACAGTGCCCCCTGCTGTGTTCCCCACCCTGCCCCCTGCAGCACAGCGCCCCCTGC
>JANRFK010000270.1:11962948-11983616 GCA_030068395.1 Apalone spinifera | reverse complement strand
TGTTTTTGTGCTCGACTTTTGTGGAGTGGTACACAAATAGGGGGGCGCATTCTCCGTCACTGGCAATTTCGAAATCACGACGGGATGTTTTTCTAACCGCTCCGCCCTGGGAATCATTTTGGGTAGCTTTTTTGTGGCTCTGTGGGGGAATCGATGAAATTAAAGAAAAAATAAGTTGGGTTCCATACATTTTGGAATGCTCTTTCAATTATGTAACTTTTTTGTTTCTTTGGTCTCGAAAAATTGCGGGGCTCAACATTTGGTTTTCGGTTGCGCCCTCCCCGTTTGCTATGGAAAAAAGAGCGGGGAGGAAAACCCTGCAAGATTCAAAAATGACCCACTTTGTTCTTCTCAGGTTTTATGGAAACACATGAACTCTCCCAAAAGCTTGTGTTTGAGCAGCTGCTTAAGAGAGGTTCAAATGTTTCCCAACAGAGGAAAAGAACTAGTGGAAAACCTGGGTTTGCACCCCACATTTTAATCCACTCCAATTTTAGTTTTCTGTTGAATTTTATCTGTGCCAGTTTCGGTCCCAAATTAATTGCATGAAATTCTGGATTGGAGGTCTCACCACCGGTAAGATCAAGTTGAACAGGATATACCGTTTTCTGTGTAGCATTCTAGTTACCACTGTGTACAGTGGGGCTTTCACATCATATTGGGCTCCTCTGTCAGCAAAGTAGTACACGCAAATTTGACATTCCCCCCTCCCGGACCTAAACGCCAGCAAATTGTCTCTGGCTTGGATCAGCATCTGGGCGTTCTCCTGGACCAACTTGGGTTCTTGGAGATACTCTTTGAGCGCGAGGTCCATGCAGCTTCTCAGCTCCTCCGTCATCTGGCCCTGGCTTTCGAGTTGGCTCCGTCGCCGCAAGAGACTCGTGGCGCTCAGAGGCTCCGGATCAGGGAGCAACTGGTCGCGGACGGGGGCTGGTTGCCGCAAGTTATAATGGGGCTGGCCGTTGATGGTGAAGAAGGTAAACACGCTCTCTCCCTTGCCGGAGATGAATTCCAAGAAGATGCTGTTGTTTTGGAGGACCACCTTGGCGTTTTCTTGGACCTCCACGCGCTCCTGAGGGAAAACCCGCAGGGCCTTGTCGAAGAGGTTCCTCAGCTCGTTGGTCATTCTCCCTTGGGCCTCCAAGTGCGCGCACTCTCTGAGGAGATTTTCGACGCTCAGTGGGAGCGGGCAGGGAGGTTTGCTGAAAAGAGCACCCATCTGCGTCCCGTGCAGGGCAGCTTTCGAGTTTAGACAGAGGCGCCTTTTCTAGCCTGAAAATGAAGCAGAATGGAAAAACTTGGAGTTCAGCTAAATCAAGTGAGGCAAGTTCACCGCCGACCTCCCAGGGGCGTGACTTGGGCGGAGGTTTTTAGAAGGGGATGCTGAACGTTTAGTTGTTTGACGCTCGGCGTGGCCTGAAAATCCGCCCACTCTCAAGTGTGCAAAAAATGGATTGTACAAATTCAGCGCGGCCTGAAGTTAGTCATCGCTTTTGAAAGTTGTGGTCCCTGATCCTAAGTTTATTTGTTGTTCACATCCCACTGTGGAGGAGAGATTATGAGGAGAGATTAACGAGGCTGGGACTTTTCAGCTTGGAAAAGGGGGTGACTAAGTGGGGATAGGCTAAAAGTCCATAAATTTATGTGGAGAGAGTGAATAAGGAAAAGTTATTTACTCATATCCATAACATAAGAACAAGGGGTTACCTGATGAAATTGATGGGTAGCTCGTTTAAAACAAAGTATTTCTTCACAAACTCAGTAAACCTGTGGAACTCCTTGCCAGAGGATGTTCTGAAGGCCAGGACTTTAAAAGGCTTCAAAAATGAGCTCAATACATTCATGGAGGACAAGTCCATAAATGACTGAAGAGTCTCTTAAATTGGACACTAGGGGGTGCCGTGGGCTCAGAATAGGGGTTCCACAGAGTTCTTTGGGGAGCACCTTTCAGGACTGGGATAGCAGTTGGGGAGAGCTAGGAGGCACCATGACTTTTACAGTGGTGCCCCAAGGCTCATGCAGAATCGGGGCCCCATTCTGGGGGGGGCTCAAGCCCTCAAAGCCGCAAACATATTTCATATTTATATTGGATTTCTCGCGTTCCATTTCTACGGTCGTGGGAATTTACGGGGAGTGGAGTCAGAGAATGAGCAGAGATCAGCCCATATTTATTGACTGTCTGTAGACACTGAGATTCCAAAGGGTAAAGTTTTTAGGACTGTTAAAATGTGTGGAGTGTGGGTTGTTTTGTTTTGTTTTTTGTTTTTTTGTTTTTGACAATTTACATGAAAATATGCAAAGGAAATAACCCGAAAATCAAACAAAGATGCCTCCTTCAGGGGCATTTTTCTTACTTTGCTGGTCTGTACATTTCACCCGTTAGTGAGCAAAATCGTTTTTCCTCTGTTGTGTAGGGGTGGAGCAATCAATGTTGATTTCTATCTGCCCATAAAATCTAATTTTTCCAAAATTATTTATAAGGCAGCTGGAATCCTCTTTTAAACAATTTTTCTCTCAGCTAGGCCTAGCTACTTCTCCTTTTTCATTTTTAAGATCGACTTTGCTCCTCTCGGGCCTAGAATGCAAGGCCTAGCCATGACTTGCATTTTTCTGAGGGCGGCCATTTTGTGTCCGCCAGTTTTTTTCTCCCTACATATCCGACAGCGACTTACTGTTTCTCCATCCCCAAGTTACTCTCTTGGGCTCTTCTAAGCCAGTTTAGATATTTTAATAAAAAAAAAATTAACGAGGTTAGACTGGAGGAGAGCTAGAACGTTGCTCTTTTGAACAACTGCTTAATGAACCATTTTGGGGAGAAAAAAATCATATCCCTCAAAGATACACAATGTTCTTCTAAGAATACATGGTAGAATACATTGCTGAAGCCATCTGGGTTGTAGAATATGAGAGTGAGAAGATGGGGAGGGAATATTTTTCATTGGAACAATTGGAACGAGGCAAGATTTCAAGCCACACAGAAGCGCGTCTTCCAGCAGAAGACCAGAAGTAGGGCTGAAAAGTTGAAGAAACGCTCCGTAGAAGTCAAACTCGTGTCCCGTAAAAGGGATCAACTCTCCCACCTTGTTGCAAGATCGCCATTAGTTGCTATTTCTTTTGGCTATTAATCCCGAGCCCTTAATACACGGACATACGCACCCAACTTCATGTAATTTTGAGATGTTTGGTTTCGCGGGCTCCCTGCTGTTGTTTCGGCAACAGGGGTGACATTAGGATTGGAAAGGGTGTTCTACTCTTGAGTCATTAAGCTGTAGTTGCGAGTGTGTGGTAGGGGGCAACACCTTTTATTTTCCACTTTCTTTGCACACGACTCAGTGAGGCATTTGTGAGGTCAGGGCTGGAGGGCCGAGTTCTTGGAAGACTTGGCCCAAAATGACTCATCGTTTCTGCTAATGATTCAAGTCTGGATCTGAAAGTTGGGCTTTTTGACTCTCACGTGGGTTTTACATATGTTTATTTTCCATCTGATTCTTGTACAACCTATCGTCTACCCACGCCAGCATCATTCCATCCCCCCTAGACTGGGGTTGGCGTCTTTTATCGAGAGAAGGCAGCACCCAAAACGGCGAAAATGCAACTTGAGGAACAGAGAGAGAAACAGGAGCAAACCGAAGGGGGAAATGTTTGAATAAATACGAGCTACTTACTTCCGAAGAGCTGAACAAGACCCCGGTCTCCAGCAGAGAGAAGAGAAAGTTGTGCGTGTTTACGCCGGAGATGTGTTTCCAAGTTGGGAATCGGAGATTTCTCCTAGTGCCACGTCCGCGATCTCTGCTGCCCTGTGCATGCGCAGTAACGCTCTTTCGTGCTGTTTGTTGATTGCGCATGCACCGCGACACCTCCTGGAGGCATACTTCGTGGAGTTTTGAAGAGCTGAACAAGACGTCAGTCTTCAGAGACAAACAACCCATGGTAACCAGCTACAGCTCTGGTGAACGGCAGGAAGGGAGCCTTCCGTCATGTGAACGCCAGGATGTGAGGGGGCGGAGGGAGTTCAAAAAGGGCTAAACAAGTGTGAAGTGAAAGGGGGGGTAGGGGAGACCAGAGGTCCCATTTTGGCCACGACCGTCCCGTTTTTTAAGCCCCATCCCGACTTTTTGGGCAAAACTGGGCCTTTGTCCCGTTGACTCTTCCCAACTTGATCGTCACTAAAAAGGCCTTGTTTTAAGAACATAACATAAGAGCAGCCACACTGGGTCAGGCCTGGTATTCTGTCTGCCCACAATGGCCAATGCCAGGTGTCCCAGAGGGAGTGAACCAAACAGGTATGATCAAGCCATCTCTCTCCTGCTATCCCATCTCCAGCCTCTGATGAACAGAGGCTAGGGCCACCATTCCTATCCATCCTGGCTCATAGCCATTAATGGACTTAAATTCATGGAGGTTATCTAGTTCTTTTTTGAACCCAGTTAAAGTCCTGGCCTTCACCACATCCTCTGGCGAGGAGTTCCACAGGTTGGCTCTGCACGGTGTGAAGAAGAGCTTCCTTTGGTTTGTTTTAAACCTGCTGTCTGTTAGTTTCATTTGGTGAGCCCTTGTTCTTATATTGCCCCCCACCCCAAAAAAGGGAGGTGCTGGCCCTAGTGGGGCATGGAGGAACATGTGGGAGGGAAGAGGATGAAGGCAAAGGCAGCCCTCTGCGGGAGGGAGGGTGTGGGACAGTTGTTTGGCCCGCATGGGCAGGTGGCAGAGAGTTCTTGGGCCAGCTCCTTCTGCAGTGGGAAGAGGATCTGGCTGCGCGGCAGTGGGAGGTTGTCACCCTCATATGGTGGGGAGAAACAGGGACTTTGGGCCGACCCTGAAAGCAGGAGGTATGGCAAGCTTGCCCGGGGGGGACCCCATGCGGTATCCCTGCTCCCTTGGGAAAAGACGGACAGGTCACCCTACATGAGGAAGCCGGAGTTCATAAGGTGTTATCGGCAAGACACCGTCAGACCTGGGGAAAGCGCGATCAAGTCGCAACAGGCCGTCCCCTCTCGCTTCAAGGAGAAATTGTCCCTGCCGGTCTGTTCCCCAGAGCGATACCCCCAGACCCACCTTTTCCTTAGGGAGATCCTGGCTCACCCTGTAAAACATGCGACACCGCTACAGTCTGATTTCACCCTGCGCCAGCTTTCTGCTTCTGGGTCGTGGGGTGGAACTTGCCACCCCTCTTTGGCGCGAGGGACGGCTTCCGGACCTCGCCTCTTGCCCGAGCGAGTGGAAAGCAAAGGGTGTGTCCGAGCTGTCCCCGGACCCTTGCTAACGCGAGTGAGGAGCTCAGCTTGTGTCGATTTGCTAGACTCTTGGCCCCGTGTTGCTTGGGTCCTCAACGCGACTTATGTTTGTTTGGTTTTTTGTAAATAAAATGAAAATGTCTGTGCGTCATGGGAATCCCTGCTCTGGGAAGACCGGATTTATCTAGCGGGGTGGGTTTTTTTTTTTAACCCTGTTCAAGTCCCAGTGTTTACCACATCCTCTGGCGAGGAGTTCCACAGGTTAACTTACCGCTGGGGCCAGGTCAGAAGCACCTCTCCTGGACTGCTGCAGCTCCAGTGGGCACCGAGGAGGGGTGCATGACCCCCAGCTGGGGCAGATCCAGGTTCATCTGCCCCCTGAGCTCCCCAGCCAGAGTGAGGGCACTTGGGCAGAGGGAGGCTTGGGGCTGGGGCAGTCTTGGAGCAGGGAGCCACCCTCAGCCAGTCCCTTGCACCTGCCTGGTGATTGTCTGGTTTTCTGAGACACAATCCCATTCCAGGCACGTCCAACTGTTCTGGTGCAACCAAACCCTGACCTTGCTTTTACGATAGGGGAAGGGGAAGCCGCCTGCTGAATTTGGTGCTCCTAGCGCCAGCCGCTTAGGAGAAGCTCTTGAACAAACAGAGACTCAGACAAACTTTCTCAAATATATAGTAGATTTGATTTAATTTAATTTAAGTTTTGCATTGTATCACCTGTCCTGCAACTCAGAGCTGACCATGGGTTGGTTGGGTTGTTTTGTTTTTTTTGCATCAAGGCCCAGCACAGTTTTCTGTTCACAAAAGCAATCTGCCCTCTGCACCTACATTTTGCACCTACACTTGAACAGCAGGCGTATGTTTGTGCTATTTGATGTGGTCTGGAAACAGCAGCAGGAACCGGTGCAGCCCTTCGGCGAGTTTTTTTCAGCACAGCTAGCTTGTTTTCGTGCTTGAAAAAAACCCAAGGTTTTGGCGGGGAGTGCAATATTTTCATTCTCGGAAATGTTTCTCTAGGACTTGGCCTCTCTGTACGCCCAGTCGGGGGGACGTTGATTCTGCCTCTGAGGGAAGACCTCCAACTGTACAGCTGGCTGACAGCGCAGAAAACTTACCGAGAACACGGCAGCACTTTATCTGCGGTCACGCAAAGTTGTTATCGTCCCTTCCAGGCAAAAAAACATTCAGAGGTTGTCAACAACAACAACATCAAAGAGTTCACAAAAACGTCAGAAAGTCTGGAAGACACTTTTCCACCCATCCAAGACTGAATTTGTCATGAGAAGCCTTCTCCTGTGGACATAGGAGCGGCGAGGCTGGGTCAGACCTAGGGTCCATCCAGCCCAGTGTCCTGTCTGCTCACTGTAGCCAATGCCAGGTACCCCAAAGGGAGTGAACAGAACAGATAATCAAGTGATCCTTCTCCTGTCCTCCATTCCCAGCCTCTGACAAACAGAGGCCACAGACACCATCCCTACCCATTTTGTCTAATAAGTATTGATGGACCTGACCTCCATGAATTTATCTAGTTCTTTTCTGAACCCTGTTCAAGTTCTGGCCTTCACAATAATCTGTGGAACTCCTTGCCAGAGGTTATCTTAGTTTCCTAGTGTAGACATGACCTATTTCCGATTTACTAAATTTGATTGAATAACTCCTGATTTAACAGATTCTAAATAGTGTGTCCTCACTACGGGGAAACCTCAAAATTAGTCAGAGGCAGGCTCCATTAATGTAGACACGCTACCTCAGACTTAGAGCCCCAGGAAGCACTGGGGAGTCATTACTTTGAATGACTCTGGGGAGTAGTTATTTTGAAAGAGCAGCACCAGAGAGTCCACTCTACCGTTATTTTGAAATAACTATTTGGGAATTAGCATTACTCCTGATAAAAAGCAGGAGTACAGATTTGGAATTAACAGGCTTGGGAGTGTGGGTGCTCCACTTATAAATTCGACCTAAGGGGGGTTAGTTTGAAATAAAGGCCTAGTGTGGATCAAGGCTTAAAATCCTTGCCTTCACAACATCCTCTGGCAAGGAGTTCCACCAGTTGACTGTGCACTGAGTGAAGAAATACTTCCTTCAATTTGGTTTACACCTGCTGCCTATTAATTTCATTCATTCTTTTGTTATGGGCAAGAGTAAATAACTCTTTATTCACTTCCTCCACACCAGCCAGTATTCAAGATGTAAACGTGCTATGGATTGATATAGAGGCAATAAAATCTTCTCTGTCTTATTCTCATTCTAGACCTTTCTTTGCTCGATGGAAGAGCTGAATTTTTGTTCCCTGGGTTGCTACTTACAGACTGTGAACAAGTCCCTTCTTAGCCATCTCTTGATTAAGCTAAATGAGTGGATCTCAAATCTCCCCCTCTCCTCCCCCCGCGGTGGACTACTTAAAAATCGCTGGGGGTCTTGGCAGACCATTACATGATCTTTCCAGATCATATTCGTGCCATCAACTAACGATTGTAAAGCACTTTGCATCAACGAGTTTTATTTATATATAAATAAAAACCCTTCGTAATCATTCTCACCGTAAAAGCAGCTAAATCAGTGGATCTCAATTTAAAGAGCTTTGGATCAACAAGTTATGTATATAAACCCTTCATAATCATTCTCACCATAAAAATACGTCTCTCATAATTTAATAGTGGTGGGGTCTTTCGCCCTGAGCAGCCATAGAGCTGGGCTGTCCTTTCCCCTATTCTAGGGCTGCATCTACCAGGAAAGACACGTCTTTTACCAGCCACTGCATATGCTGGAAACTTTGAGAGAGGGGGATGCAGCAACACCCCAAAAACTCCCCGTACAACACATCTGACAGACTAATAGTAGGCGAAGAATAACAGGCGGAGGGGCAGGAAGTCGGCTTGCAGTGTCTGCTTCTTTGCCTCCGCAACGTGAGAGGAACCCGGCTCGTGGCTTGAATTGGGACAAAGTGCAGGAATGTAAGTCAGCTTTGGAGTTTTTCAAAAGTGGGTCCCTCGTGTGTGAATTTCTGCAGCCCTCTTCTGCATTTATTCTGGGCTTGTGCGCAGAGCGCACCGTGCACCCAGCTCGGGCAGGGGAGTGAGTCGGAATGGTTACAGCAGGGTGGGAGTTGGGAGCCAGGAATCCTCGGTTCTGCCCTCAGCACTCAGAGGACAGCAGGTCTAGTGGTTAGAGCGGGCGGGGGGGCTCAGCGTTATGGTGCTGGGTTCTAGCCTGGCAGGGAATTTAATTCACCTTTTTTTAAAAAAAAAAATGTTGCCTGGGTCTCATCTGTATCTCAGATTCCTCCTCTAGTCCATATAAATGCGATAAGACCCCTCTGTGTAAAATGCTTACAGCTTTTGAGAGACTTGGGGACAAGGTGCAGAATATTCTTAGACTTAGAAAATTATGCCTACCAAAAGTTGCAAACACCTTTCCAATTTGCCTGTGACTTTCATGCTACTTTGTGTCTACTCTGGGTGGATCCAGAGAAGAATGTGGCGGGAGATTGGGGGGGGGAACCCCACACCCCAACTGTGCGAAGCCCTTAGGGCAACTGTTCAGAAGAAATTAATGTTCTAATTGTTCTCCATTAACGTTTGGCATACAAGTGTCTAAACCACATACCTTAGATGTATGTTAGTTTTTGTAAAAGCTGACGGGCGTAGATGTAGCGTTTGCTTTCTACATTTTTCTATTTGCAGTTTATATTTAATTCTCAGCAATTATGCTGTCCTGGGTGCTTTGCAGTTATGCAAATCAACCTGCTTAATTATGCGATGAAGTAAGAGCTTAAGAGCGGCCAGTCTGTGTCAGACCAAAGGTCCATCTCATCCAGTGTCCTCTCTGCTGACAGTGGCCAATTCCAGATACCCCAGAGGGAGGGAACACAACAGGTAATCCTCACATGATCCCTCCCGTCATCCATATTCAGAGAAACAGCGGCTAGGGACCCCATTCCTACCTATCCTGGCTAATAAATATTGATGGTCCTAACCTCCATGCATCTATCTAGTTCTTTCTTGAACCCTGTTCAAGTCCTGGTCTTCATGACATCCTCTGGCAAGGAGTTCCACAGGTTGACTGCATGCTGCATGTAGAAAAACTTCCTTTGGATTGTTTTCAACCTGCTGCCTATTAAAAACAGTCAAGAGTGAAAAGCTGAGAGGCTGAAGAGTGAAATTTTTAGAGATTTGGGCTGGTCGCTGCAGTCTCCTCTCTTTTAAAAAGTTTGGCCCCTCGTTTTTAAAAATCTCCATCTGTGCATGGGTCATCTCCCCACCGTTTAAAAGTCGGTAGGACATCAGTGGACTTAACCGTTCTCTGAATGGCACGCAGCTACGGCTCTTTGCAGCCTGCGTGTATTTCAGAGAGATAAACAGCGTAAGCGATAAATTCAAAGGGCTCTCTCTACTTAGCTTAAACACTGGGAAGGTTAAGGAATTATTTTATCACTGTCTTTAGGGGAAACAAATATTTAATAACAGGCTTTTTAGCAGACAAAGGTATAACACAAAGTGGAATTCTGGAGCGCGGGAAATTGAGACAGAAAAGAAGCTGTCCATTTTTGATTAAGCCCTGAAACAATCTAGCAAGTGGTAGATTCTCCAGCTCTGACCATTTTCCGATCAAAACATTTTTCTAAAAACATCTGCCCAGGGAATTATCTGGAGGCAACTTCTCCGGCTGCGTTCTACACAGATCACACAGAATCACTCTGGCCACAGAACCTATGAGTAAACAAGATGTTTTTTATCCCAGTGAGTGTCTGATCGACAGGACTTGGTCCTTTTAAATAGTTGCTTTGTCTTGGTTCCGTTGGGTCTGTTGTGAAGTCCCACTGTAGCTGCGATGGGAATGGTAGAAGTGCGTTGTCTGGGATTTTTTGTTATGTCTGAAGTCCTCTTATGAACAGAGGCCGCTGTTCAGCCGTGCCATGAAGTAGGCACCTAAATTCATATGTGTGCTTTAATCCCGCTCAGTTCAATGCAAGATAAACCCCAGTCTAAATATTTTGCCAAGTCGTGACGGAAGTCTGGGATAACTATTCTAAAAGCTCAGTTCATTTTCTCAGGCTGTCTCTATCCTTTTTGTTTCGTCTCTATAAATAGTTAGGGGTTTTTTATGGTGAGTTATTAATAAATAGATTTTCTTTTCTGGAAATCACAGAAACCGTAAAAATGTGGGGCAGAAAGGGACGGTAAGAGGTCATCTGTTCTGTCCCTGCAGCGCCAAGCCTACACAGGACATCCTTTACAAGAATGTATTGAATCTTTTCTTTAAAAACAGCCTGTGACAGGGCTCTCCTGTCCTCCCTTAGCGGTCCAGAGCTTAGAGTTCAGTTGAAATTCATCAGCCTCTGCTGACTTGAACTGCTGTAATTTGTCCTTCACAACCTCCTCTGGCGAGAAGTTCCACAGGTTACCAGCACGCTGCATGTAGAAAAACTTCCTTTGGTTTGTTGTCAACCTGCTGCTTATTAACAACAGTCCAGAGTGAAAAGTTAAGAGAGGCTGAAGAGTGACATTTTCTGAGTTTCGGGCAGTTCACTGTAGTCTCCTCTCTTTAAAAAAATCTCCAAGTCATCTGTGCACGGGTCATCTCCCTGCCGTTTAAGAGTCGGTAGCATGTTCTTCTCCAACTTCTGAGGCTAAGAACCTTCCGTCTTGTTAATATTAATGGTGTTAAGCCGAGATCATCACCTAATTAGTGAAGCAGAAAAGACAGTAAACATCTCAGCCTTTTTGGTATTATCTGTTGTTTGCTCTCTTTCACCGTTAAGCAGAGGTCTTACGAGCACCTTCGTCTTTCCCCTTACCATTCATGTCTTTTTTTTTTTATCGTCTATTATGTCTATCTCCTTCGCCTTTTTGATTTTGTCCCTGTCGGTTTGTGCTTTTCTGGAAATTGGCGATTTGCAAGTGATTTGTACAGAAAACAGGGTTATGGCTACTTAATACAACTGGAGCAGTTATGCATGGGCTTGGAAGGGTTACAGGTTTGTTTGTTTGTTTGTTTGTTTGTTTGTTTGTAACGGGAAATTTGAGTTCATCCTATCTGCTGAAACTGACCCTTTCACCTGCCTGGTGATTCTGTCTCTTTTCTGCCTGGTTTTCTGAGCACCAGTCCCATTCCAGACCCATCCGATTGTCCTGGTGCAACCAAACCCAGACCTGGCTGTAAGTTAGGAGAAGAGTGAGTTATCTGCTGAATTGGGTGCGCCTAGCTCTGATCGTTTAGGAGGAGTTCTTGAACAAACAGAGAGACAGGCACACAGGGAAACTCAAACTCTCTCAAATATATAGCATGTTTTCTGCCACTCCAGTCTCTGACCTCCCACCTCATTTTCTGCTACTATGAAACACGGACTGAACCATACAAAAATGCTTAAAATCAACATTCTCTGTAGAACGTATCATGCAAATGAAAATTGAAACTTGCCCTGGCCTATGGCTTCCTACCCCATCCTGTGGCGACTGATAAGCAACTAACTTCTCAGGAAATAACACTCGCGTGGTTTGTGTTCATACGGCCTCGCTGGTTATCGATAAACTGTAGACAGCAGCAAAATAGACATAAATGCCTCCTCTGCCTTGATGTTGTCAGTTATTAGGTCTCCTTCCTGTTAAGGAAAGCCTCCACACTTTCCCTCCTCACCTTGTAAAGGAAACACTTCACACTTCACCTCCCCCCCCCTTGCAAAGTATCTAAAGTTGTTACAAGGAGGGAAAAAATTGTTCTGCTTGGTCTCCGGGGACAGGACAAGAAGCAATGGGCTTAAACTACCCTGTTTAAAAAAATAAAATAAAATAAAATAAAATAAAAGTACCCCCAGCACCTACAGTTTTCAGCGACACATTTTTTTTTCTACCATTGCAACACAGTTGTTTAAACAACTTAATCGTAGCCGGGCAGGCGATGAAATTTGGGGGTGTAAACGGTACAAAAATAAAGCGCTATAAAACTTAAAATAAAAACTGAGTTTTTTCCACATTGCAGTGGTGTTGAGGTACCCCCTGGACTTCTCTCGAGTACCCCTGAGGGTACTCGTACAGCTGGTCGAGAAACACTGCGCTAGACGGTGGTTGGACCAGGGTACGGGACTCGGGGACCTCTCGAGGTCCCTTCCGGTTCTATGATTCTGTGATTAAAATAACGGATAGGAAGTTTTCCCCATTCTGTGGATTATATGAATCTTTGATCAATCTAATCTAGTCCCCAATTAAATTGGATAAAAGGGTTCAGCTGTAGAGTCCCAGCAGAATTTTTTGGGCCCAGGACAAATTGGTAACATGGGTAACTGCCCCAATTTGCAGCCTGGGCCCCGGGTAAAGTCTACCCTTTCCCACTCCTCCTGCCCCATGGGAGGGACCCAGTTCTGTTGTACCGTGTGCTGTTTCCTTCCCCTGTTTGACTTCAAGGCACGGCAGAGAAATCTCCTACGGGAATTCCAGGTTCTTGTGTTGAATTCCCTCGTGCCCAAGAAAGCGGTCCCATGTTGGTTTTGGCTACACCTCTCTCTAGCGATTTCCACGTAGCTGACTGGGTGGGTTTGTGCTTCGGGGAAATGGCCCGGAGAGATGAGTGATTAGAAGACAGATCGCTTACCGACAGTTTGACTCAAAATAAGACTCAAACACCCTTCCTTACAAGGTGTTCAGCCCTGTGAACAGGAGTGTTTTACAGGCTTGTGAAATCTGACCGCCCAAACTCCGGCCGCTGGCCACAGCTTTAGGATTGCCCCTCTCCTGGGGGAATTCTCCGTCGCGGCTCTGAACTCCTCTAAACTGGACTTGCGTGGGATTTGAGGGGTACGTATGCCCTGCCCTGGGTGTAAAATCTGCCAGCGCCATGCCTCCGAAAGTATTAAACCTGACTGGGGAAATAAAAGAATGGATGTTTGTAAAGGGTTCGTGTTAGTGTAAGATTTTTGGAGCAGTCATCTGCTAGAGGGGCTGTGACAGCGGAGTCGGGGTTCCGCTGATCCTGCACCCTGGTAGCAGCCAGAACAGTCTCCACCAGCCAGCAGAAAAGAGAGGGGGTTTATTGAGTTTTCGGGATACAGTCCAGCATTGACGTGGTGTGTTTACAGGATTTGGGGCCAGAGTGTTTCAGACCCCTTGGGTTAGGGGTCCATCACCCCTCGCCCACAGCCCCAGCAATCTCAGTCTCTCTCCCTCATGGTTCCAGCCCCAGACTGCAAAAGTTCTTCTTCACACAGCCCATAGTCAATCTGTGGAACTCCTCGCCAGAGGAGGCTGTGAAGGCTAGGACTATAACAGAGTTGAAAGAGAAGCTAGATAAATTCATGGAGGTTGGGTCCATAAAAGGCTATTAGCCAGGGGGTAGAAATGGTGGCTCTGGCCTCTGTTTGTCAGAGCTGGAGAGGGATGGCAGGAGACAAATTGTTTGATCATTGTCTTCGGTCCACCCCCTCTGGGGCACCTGGTGCTGGCCACTGTCAGCAGACAGGCTACTGGGCTAGATGGACCTTTGGTCTGACCCGGTACGGCCGTTCTTATGTTCTTATGAGCCATTAAAAAAGGGCTGGAGAATAAGACAGAAAAGATCTTATTGCCGCTATGTAAAACCATGGGACGCCCACAACTTGAATTCTGCCTACAGCTTTGGTCTCCTCATCTCAAAAAAGGGTCAGAAAAGGGCAACCAAAATGATGAGGGGGTTGGAACGGGTCCCAGATGAAGAGAGATGAAAAAGCCTGGGATTTTTCAGCGTAGAAAAGAGGAGACTAAGGGGCTTAGGCTAGAGGTCTATACCATCATACTAGGTGTGGAGAAAGTGAATCAGGAAACGTTATTTACTTGGTCCCCAGGAAATTTACGCGGGGTCCTTGGGAGCTAAGAAACCGTCTGTTCTCCCTGCTGGCTGAGAGTCACGTCTGGTGGTGGGTAGAGGTGAGGGGCCCCATGGCTTTCGGGAGGGTGGAGAAGAGAGGGGGAAGGCAGTTTTGGGAAGGCAACACCTTCCCTTACCTACCTTACCCGCCACCCATGCCTGACTTCTGAACCCCCAATGCCCTGGGCCTTCTAGGCACTAAATGCAACTGCCCTCTATTCTTGAGGTACCTTGATGGCCTCCTTATTGGTGTGTGGGGAGGGAAGACCATGTGTGTTTATGACCCGTATGGAGTATTGCATCCACTTCTGGGCCCCCCGCTACAGACAGGCTGTGGACGCACTGGAGGGAGTCCACCAAAATGATTCGGGGGCTGGTGCACGTGGCCTGCGAGGAGAGGCTGCGCGATCGGGACTTGTTTTGTCTGCAGAAGAGAAGAGCGAGGGGGGATTTGAGAGCAGCCTGCAACTTCCTGAAGGGGGGCTCCAAAGAGGCTGGCGAGAGGCTGTTCTCAGTGGGGGCAGAACGAGGAGCAATAGGCTCACGTTGCAGTGGGGGAGATCTAGGTTGGATATTAGGAAAATCGATTTCCCTAGGAGAGTGGGGAAGCACTGGGATGGGTTCCCGAGGGAGGGGGTGGAATCTCCATCCCCAGAGGTATTTCGGTCCCAGCCTGGCTGGGCTGATTTAGTTGGGATTGGTCCTGCTTTGAGCAGGGGGCTGGACTTGATGGCTCCTGAGGGCTCTTTCAAGCCGGGGTTCTATGAGTCTGTTCCTGGCCAGGACTTTCCAGTAGAAACTAGTCTGGAAAAGCCGGTGCGGCGACACATTTGCATGTGGGCAGCGTTGGGGATTTTTGTGTTTCTTTGGCTGGGAGGTGGGGGGCGGATCGTGCTGACAAGGAAGCGCTTTGCACTGAGCCAACGCCAACGCTGCATGTAGGAAACAAACCAGAAGCCATTACCCCCGACTGTACACACACAACAACGGGGTGCAAGTTAGCCTTCGTCAAGAGCGAGAGATCTTGGAGTCACTGTGGAGAGTTCTCTGAAAACATCCACTCCATGTGCAGCGGCTGACGGAAAGCAAACATAGAGGCGACGTCTACACCGCGGCTTTTGCCGCAAGAGCCTATGCAAATGAAGCGTGGATTAGCATATCATTGTGCTTCATTTGCATAATTTACTTGGCGCCGTTTTTTGCTCCAGGGCTTTTTACGCAAAAACGAACCGTGTGGACGTTTTTGTGCAAAAACCCCTTTTCCCGCAAGATTGGTATGGGGCATAAGCAGGGCTTGACAAACCGCGGCAAAATCTACTCGCCAGCCCCGCACTGCGCATGCGCCAGACCCCCGCAAGAACGGGGCAACTGGCTGAAATCTACTCACCACGGGCGAGTAGATTCAGTGATTTGTCAAGCCCTGGGCATAAGGATTTTGCGGGAAAAGGGGGTTTTGCGCAAAAAGAAAACATCCACACGGCTTGTTTTTGCGCAAAACCAGCTCAGAATAAATTATGCAAATGAAGGGCAACAATAGGCTAATCTGTGCTTCATTTGCATAGGCTCTCACGGCAAAAGCCGCAGTGTAGATGTAGCCTGGGAATCAGTAAGAAAGGGACAGAGAATAAGATGGAAAATATCTTATTGCCTCCGTATAAAACCATGGGATGGCCACAGCTTGAACCCTCTGTACAGAGGTGGTCGCCCAAAAGCTCTCTTGGCAGGGGAAAATGTTCAGAAAAGGGCAATCGAAATGATGCTAGGTCTGGAACAACTGCCGCACAGGGAGACATTAAAAAGAGGGGGAATTTTTCAGCTTCGATAAGAGGTGACCAAGGGGAAGGTATGACACAGACCTGTCAAATCATGAATTAGGGGGAGAAAGGGATTTTTACGCCTTCCCACTCTACAAGAAGCCGAGGTCTCGACGCAAAATGAACAGGCAGCAGGTTGAAAAGAAACACCAGGGCGTAGTCTGTGGAAGTTGTTAGTGGGAGTGTTGCGAAGGCCAAAAGTATGATGAACATACCAAAGATCCAGCAAGCCCAGTGTCCTGTCTGCTGGCAGTGGGCCCCAGAGGGAGTGAGCATAACAGGGAATGATCACATGATTCCCAGCTTCTGACAGAGACTAGGGACACCATTCCTACCCATCCTGGCTTATAAGTATTAGTGGACCTAACCTCCATGAATGTATCTAGTTCTTTTTTGAGGCCGGTTAAAGTCCTCGCCTTCACCACATCCTCTGGCGAGGAGTTCCACAGATTGACTGTGCGCCGCAAGAAGAAAAAATTCATTTTGTTTGTTTTAAACCTGCTGCCTATTCATTCCATTGGGTGACTCCCTTGTTCTTGAACGGGGTTCAAAAAAGAACTGGAGAAGTTCCCAGAGGAGAGGTCCATCAAGGGCTATTAGCCAGGATCATCTGGTCTCCATGCTCTACTTGTTCCTTAATCACTAATTGTCAGGAGCTGGGACCAGGTGACAGGGGATGGATCTCTTGATAATCGCCCTGTTCCGTTCATTCCCTCTGATGCGTCTGGCACCGTCAGGAGAGTCTAACAAAAAGAGCTGGTGGCATGTGTTTCTAACGGTGGTGCATGTGCCTTGGTGCACAGAAGAAAATTTATTCCACACATGGGTGGAAAAGATCAGAGGGAACATGGCAGGTGGGGTTTTCTCAAGCCAGGAAGTTGGCTTTCCGTGGAAGTTGGGTATCTAACTTCCCCTCTTCTTTCTGTCCTAGGTGAATCCTCGCTCATGTTCAGGGCCCTGGATAATGCTTATTTATCTGATTCTTTTAGATCATCTGCTCCCTTGCTTCAGGGCCAGAGACAGCAGCTGTGAGAAGAGGAGGATGGAGGGGCCGTCCCTTGTCAGCAGACCTTGCTATCTGGAACCGCTCACCGTAGAAAACCTGCTCCGAATGCGGAGCAAGCTGGAGTCCGAGGGGCAGATGACCCGGGAGCGGAAGGCCCGCTTTAACGGGGTGCTGAGAATGGTCAAAGAATCGGAGCTAGTGCAGAGCAACGCGAGGACGGTGATCGAGTGTGATGGGGAAGACCTGGAATATCTCTGCAGCGACGGAGGAGAAACCGTCTTCGTCCTGTGTCAAGGCGGAGAACCCCTGTATATTGGGAAGAAAAGGGACAATGATTCGTACCCTTCTCCGCCGCTCCCTGAGGCAGAACGGCTGAGTATCAGACACCTCCTGGGGGCAATGAGCAGGCTGGAAACCCAGCACCGCATGACGGAGGAGCTGAGAACCTGCTTTGAATGTGCCCTGGAGAACTTCCGCAAAGAACCCAACTTCGTCCAAGAGAACGCCCGGTTGGTGATCAGCTGCGAGGGAAAGGAGCGGCATTTTGCGTCCGGGAACGGGGAGAACGAATTCGTGGTGTACCTGCAGGATGGCAAACCCCGGTACGAGAGCCATGTGCTGGGATGGGGGGCCTACCTTTTTAAAATGCTGGCCAGGTTGTTTTAAAGCTTGCAGGGTGGACCGGATTTTAACTAGAGGACAGCTGGGAAGAAAACAAACCAACAAAAAAGAAGCACTACCCCAAATCAGCCAACCAACTAACTCAACCAAACCAAAGTCAACCAACTCAACCAAACCAACCCAACCAACTCAATCAAACCAAAGTCAACCAATTCAACCAAACCAACCAACTCAACCAAACCAAACCAACCCAACCAACTCAATCAAACCAAAGTCAACCAACTCAACCAACCCAATCAACTCAACTCAAGCAATTCAACCAAACCAAAGTCAACCAACTCAACTCAACCAAACCAAACCAACCAACTCAACCAAATCAACCTCTTTTATTCTATGAAGAGAGATTAAAAAGCCTAGGAGCTTTCATCTTAGAAAAGAGAAGATTATCGGGGTGATAGGATAGAGGTCTATAAAGTGATGACTGGTGTGGAAAAAGGGAATAACAAAAAGTTATTTGCTCATGCCCATAATATAAGAATTCGGGATCACCAAATGAAATCAATAGGCAGAAAGTTTTAAACAAAAAAAAGGAAGATTTTCTTCACTGAGCACACAGTCAACCTGTGGAACTCCTTGCCAGAGGATGTGGTAAAGACTAGGACTTTAATAGGGTTCAATATAGAGCTAGATTGCTTCATGGAGGTTAGGTCCATCAGTGGCTGTTAGCCAGGATGAGTAGGAATGGCGTCCCCAGCCTCTGTTTCTCTGCAGGTGGGTGACAGGGGAGAGATTACATGAGGATTAACTGTGGTGTTCCTTCCCTCTGGGGCATCTGGTATTAGCCTGTGTTGGCAGACAGGATACTGGGCTAGATGGACCATGGGTCCGACCCAGTATGGCCGTTCTTATGAATCAGAACTGGCAAAGAACTGATTTTTCACGTTACTGGCCGTGTCAAAGAGTGACACCAGAGAAAAGCGTTTGGGGCCAAACCAAGCACATTGGACCTGAATCGAGCTGTGACTGAGCCTCTGTAGATTCGCAAGACGCCTGACGGACAGAGGAAATCTCTTTTAGCACAGGAGCCCACTGAGGAGGGAGAGCGATATCTGGTTTTCAGTCTTAGCTTAAGAGCCAGTTGGCTTCTCATGTCCGGTGGTCAAGGGCCAGAGAAACAACTTTCACACCGCCCTAGCAGTCATGATACTAATAAGTAAATAAAGTGGTTTTGGGGTGCGTTCCAGAGCATCTGGCGGTCTGGATTTGGGCTGCAGTCCCTGAGTAGCTGCCCCTGAACGGGGCGGTGTGTGGGAGAGACGTGGGAGGGAAGAGAAGAGGCCATGATGTAATCGACTGGGTCAGGATAGTCCAGGTGCCATGGAAACCAAACAAGGCCTCAGGGAATCCAGCTGCCATGGAAACCAGGCACCATAACAATCATGAACCATGGAAACCGGGCCTAAGAGAAACAAAGCGCCATGGAAACTAGGCCTGAGAGAAACCTAGTTGTCATGGACACCAGGCACCACGGAAACCAGGTTGTACAGGAACCAGGCTTCTATGACAACGAGAACATCCAGGGAAACACAGTCCCACAGAGAAGCCGGGTGCCATGGAAACCAGACTTCAGGGGAACCGGCTGTGTGGAAACCAGGCCTCAGAAACTCAGTTTCAGGGACAAGCTGGAAATTGGGAGCCATGGACACCTGTTGTGCTTAAAAGAAGTCCCCGGGATATTTTCCAGGAGGAGAAGGCAACAGGCCACATGTATTGAACATACATAAATCAATCAATACTTTATCGTATGCATCTGATACATTACACACACACACACACACACACACACACACACACCATCTTGTTGTTCCCAATAGTTGCTCCCTCTAACTGCACTGGCCAAGTGAGATAGATGGAGGAGGAGTGGAGCCGAGTGTCGGCCGATCCGGATCAATGCTCCCATGTGGACAAGACAAAAAAAACCGAGGTCCCTCTGCAAGATGCCTCCTATTTATCTCTCTCATGCAGCCAGTTAGTCAGCCCCTTGCCTTTGTAATGCTTCAAAGAGAGTTCTGACAAGGGCAGGCACTTGCTGCTTGACTCCCGAGGCGTCTGTCTGTCCGTCCAGTCTTCTTTTCAATGAGCTCACGTCACAGGGATTGTCTCGGATCTGGCTCCCAGCCCCTCTCCACCCTTGCAACTGCTGCGGGAGGTGCTCCCCTTTCAGTCTCCGTCCACACCTCGTCCATTTCAACAGGGCACTCGAGGAAAGAGGAGAGATCTCAAAAGACATTTTTCTTTACCTTAACTATTCCTAAGGCCTATAACATAAAGGGCTTAATACAAGTTATATGAGAATGATACATGGTTATATGGAAATGTTACAGAGATTCATAGATTTATCCACACACCAAGCCATGGGGCAGCCAAGCAATACAGAAACCAGGCATCAGGGAATCTGGGTACCATAGAAACCCAGGCATTAGGGAATCTGGGTACCATAGAAACCCCTGCACCAGGGAATGTGGGTACCATAGAAATCAGGCATCAGGGAATCTGGGTACCACAGAAAACCAGCATCAGGGAATCTGGGTACCACAGAAACCCCAGCATCAGGGAATCTGGGTACCATAGAAATCAGGCATCAGGGAATCTGGGTACCACAGAAACAAGGCACCACAGAATCTGGGAACCATCGAAACCAGGCATCAGGGAATCTGGGTACCACAGAAACAAGGCACCACAGAATCTGGGAACCATAGAAACCAGGCATCAGGGAATCTGGGTACCACAGAAACAAGGCACCACAGAATCTGGGAACCATAGAAACCAGGCATCGGGGAATCTGGGTACCATAGTGTCATGACCATGAGGGATGGCCAGCAGCCTGGACTAAGGGGTTAATGATGTCCCTTAATTAAGCCAGGTAGAGTCAGCCAATAAAAATGCAGATAGGGATTTCAAATTGGGACAAAGGAATTTTTTTGTTTTTCCCTCCTTTGTCCCTGGGCAGTTTCTCTCCAGCGACTGAGGGGGACACACATTATGTCTTCCTCCAAGGCTGTGTCTAGACTACACCTCTCGACAGAGAGATGTAGATCAGGCATGTCGAAATTGCTAATGAAGCAGGGATTTAAATATCCTGTGTTTCATTAGCATAA
>JANRFK010000270.1:11916245-11927144 GCA_030068395.1 Apalone spinifera | reverse complement strand
TGCAGTGACTGTGTGTGCCCAGCAGTGGCTGGGGTCTCTGGGGGAGGCCTGTAGGGAGCGGGTGAGCTAGGTGCAGGATTCAGGCAGGTGACACTTTGCCCGGGATCTGAACGCTGGGGGGCTGGGTGAGCAGTTGCTGGGAGTGTGAGGTAGTTTCGGCAAGCTTGGGGAGAAGGGAGCCAAGCTGGTCTGAGGTGGGGGGGCGGGGAGGGGGCTTGGCTCTGGGCCTCCATTTCCCCAGGCTGGGCTGGGCCAGCTGCTCCTGGTGTCTGTGACAAGTCTGGGACCCCCATAACCCTTCTCTTCTACCTGCCGCCTGGGAGTCCCCTCCGGCTGTGTGTTGCGGGTGCAGGGCCTGGTGGGCCCCCCCACCCCGTGACAACAGGACACTGGGCTGGAGAGCCCTTTGGTCTGACCCAGCCAGGCTGCTCTTTTGTTCTCTTCCACTTTCGCAGAAAGAGAAAGTGTTGACTCCTCGGCTGAGTTTCAGGATCACAGGGAGGAGGCAGCTGGTTTTGCTCTGCGTAGAGAGCCAGGGCTGCAGATGTTTCAACTTAAATGCATTGTACTAATCTGGCCCACAGAGCAGTGTCCGGTTCCTCCTTGTGTCTGTGTCACATACCCTGGCTCTCACGCACTGGTTTGCTCGGCTGTAACCTGCCCCTCCGCCTCCTGCTAATGGTGCTGGAACAGCAGCCTAGCTCTAGCAGAGGATGCTCGTCCTGGGCTGCGGTTGGTGGAACCCAGGGGACCCTGACCGGTCCCAGACTCTATTCCGCCCAAGCAAAGGTGCAGGAAGTTGTCCATGCAGTTGGGTTCTCCCTGCTCTGCATTGTTCCCCTGCAACATCTGCTCCTGGGCCTGGCAGCCACTCCCTACCTGGTTTGCCCTCTGGCCTGCCTCAGACCCCCACCCCCTGGTATCTGACTCATTTTATTGGCACATGACATTTTTCCTTTCCTTGTAAAACCTGGCGCTTGTCTTCTCTGACTTTCACCCTCTGGTTCCAGACTATTTCTCCAGTGTAGCAAGGGCATTTTGAAATCTGATTCTTCCCGCCACCCCTTCCCAGTTAGGAAAACCGAGGGGTTATGTCTAGCCTGGTAGGTTCTTGCTCAAGAATGGCCGTTCTTCCATAGTGCATCCAGATAACCCACCTGCCCTTGTGCAAGAAAGCCCTGTGGCTAAAATGGACATCAGAGCTTTCTTGCACTAGGCCGTGTCCACACGGCCAGGGAGGCTCTTGTCCAAAAGCACATGGCAGGGTAGACATTTTCTTGTGCAAGAACCCACCAGTGTAGATGTAGCCAGGGTGTGTCCAGCAACAGAAAGAAATCCGAGCACCTAACACTAGAAGTCTTCCCCAGATGATGGGTGAGAGGAAAACCAATTAATGAGACTCTGAGCTTTTCCCTTCAAGGGACCACAGGCTGTGACACAGCTGGGGTGCAGAGGAGTGACTGAGCCGGGGGACTGGGAATGGAACATGGAGCCTTTGCCTTCTAGGAGACCCTGAGACCCATGGGCTACGTCGACACGGGACAGTTATTTTGGAGTAAGCTATTCCGGGAGAGAGAATCTGGAATCATTTATTTTGAAATAGCGCGTCTACACACAAAACGCACAAAAACACACAAAACGCATTTTGAAATGGGCATACACACTGACTGGACGCTGAATCGCATTTAAGGCCACTCAGAACCAGTTCGGGCAGGGCATCAGGTCAGTAGTTACTGTGTGGGGCTGCTGCTTGAGGGTCTCTGAGACTGGTGCTTCTCAGGTTTCCGTGCTTCCTTGCCTACCGCTCTGGGGGACGGCAAAGCATTTTCTCTGCTTGCTGTGGTTGCCCTCACTCAGGACGCCACAGCACTCTCCGCTAGGGAGCCGGAGCTGCCTCTGCGCAGTCTTCAGCTCTTCCAGCTTTTGCTGCAAGTCATGGAGCACTTTCTGCAGGCTGCCTTCCAGGCTCTGCAGGAACCCAGCCCTTGCGGCAGACCCTCCTCGGGTCTGCGGAGGAGCGGCCTCAGGACCTGCACACCGCCCGCCGGGATCTGGGTACCATGCCTTGCTGTATCTGTCATCTGGACACCAGTGCAGATGGGTGGGACCACATTGTTCTGGAGAGTTGGGGAGGCCACCAATGGCTCCAGAGCTTTTGAATGAAGGACACCTTCCTGGAGCTCTGTGAGCAGCTCGCCCCTGCTCTGCAGGGATGGGACATGCACGTGAGTCCCACCATCCCTCTCCAGAAGTGTGTCGCTATCACCCTCTGGAAGCTCTCAACTCCGGATAGCTACTAATCCATGGGGAACCACTTTGGCCTGGGGAGATCAACCATCAGGGCCCTGCTCATGCAGGTGTGGCATTCTCGGGCTATTGTCCCAGGACGGGGGTTGAAGGAGGGAATGGGCTTCCTTGGGGAAAGAGGGATGGGGGTGGAGGTAGGGCAAGTCCCCATCCCCGGGAAACTTTGTTTTGTCCCACTCACAGAAAGCCCTGCCTGAGGTGGCTGTGATTGCAGGGGGTTGCTCTTGGTGAGTGAAGGGAGGGGGAACTCTCAGGGGCCTTGGCACCCCTGTGCTTCCATGTTTGTCTCCTTCTGAAGGTGGTCAGGGCCATCAGCCGCATCCAAATCCCATCTGTGCCCCAGACCACTGGGGTCAGTTCACGGACATATATGTTGGGTGCTTGGGGAAGACGCACGATGCATGTGTGTTTCGGAAATGTAGTATGTTCCGGAAGCTGCATGCTGGAACTTCCTTCCCTGCCCGCACCATCAGGGTGGGAGGCCTGGACACGTCCGTCTGTCTGGGGGGGGATGTGGCCTGTCCCCCCCCAGACAGACGTACACCAGCCACCTCAATCCCTCCAGAGAACGATACAATGCCAAGCTGAGCCAGGCCCGCGTGGCCCTCCAGGGTATTGGCTGTTTGAAGGCACACTTTCAATGCCTCCTCATCTGTGTGGACCTCGGGGAGCACAACATCCCACATATGGTGGCTGCATGTTGTGTCCTGCACAACATGTGTGAAAGGAAGGGCCTTCCTGCCGGGTGAAAGCCCCAGGCTGACTGTATAAGAAGGGCCTATGAGCAGCTGTGCACGGCTTCTCTCCACCGGGCCCATCGGGGGACTGTGCACATGCCGGGGGCCCCGATGGCTGCAGTGGGGGCTTCTGCTTCACCCCTCACTGCTGCCCCTCCACTTCCCCCTCTTCCTCGATGGAAAAATAAAGGACCCGTTTGTTCTTGAAAAACGAAAACCTCTGTGGACTAATAGATGTATTGGAGCATAAACGCTTTTGTGGGCGAGGGCTCACTTCATCGGGTGCACGAAAGCTTATGCTCCAATTCATCTGTTCGTCTGTAAGAAGCCACGGGACTTCCTGTTGTTCTTGCACAGCAGCGCACGGGGGGTAGCCCTGTGCAAGCAGCTCCCACCAGCTCTCCCGATGCAGCTGCAGTTCCTCCTGCGCCCAGCCGTGGACGGTTTGGTGCAGGGCCCAGAGCGCTGCCAGGTGCTGCCTCTGGTATTTGGCCATGGGACGGGTGCCCCTGCGGAAGCCTCGGGTCCGGGGGGATGTCCCGGGTGGTGTTGACCGCCCTCCTGTCACAGCTGGCCTGGCTGTGGAGGACAAACTGAGGTGGTCAATCATCCCAAGTGACACGCTCTGGTCGGTGGGCTCAGACGTCCCCAAGAGAGGGGGCATGCCTGGGTGCCGTGTGCAGGGCTGCTGAGTGTGTGTGAGTGTGTGTTGATGTCCCCTGCCTGAGGTGGCTGGTGGATGATGTCCCTTCCCCAGCCGGGGGCAATGCCTGGGATAGAGAGGGTTTCAGGCTCCTGGGTCAGCTGCATGGTGATGCTGGTCTTGTCTGGGGCTTGCACCTCCTCCACCTCTTCCTCTTCTTCCCGGACCCTGGAAATGCCCGGCAGAACTCTTTCGCTTTCATTCACACCACTCTTGGGTGCAAATGTGGCTTTTGTGGTCAGGATCTCAGCCATCCGGCCACAGACATCTGTTTCCCTGCCTCTGGTGCAGAAATCCTGGAGGTCTTCCTCTTCGCCGCAAACCTCAATAAGGTCCAGGATCGCCGCACCAGCCAGGAAGGTGCACGGCATGTGCAGCCCCTGGCAGACTCCTGGGAGACGTCTAACGGCTCCTGGGGAGCAGGGGGGGACTGGCAGAGAGCAGCAGACCGGCTCATTTAGGTGCAGCTGCAGGATGGCTCCGGATTGTCAGGGAAAAATCCCCTTTTTGAACAATCAAAAGGTTGAGACCTAAAAAACTGACCAAGTGGAAAGCAAGGGGCATGGCCAAGTGGAGTCTGAGACAGGCTGTCTCTGTGTGGCAGACTTGCATACAGGAAACGTGTACTCCATACAGGGTAGCCACGTTCCCGCCCCTTTTCTTCCCTGTCCAATCAGCTGCCTGTCCTGTCCAAAGCGAGCACCCACTCCCCAGCAGGCTTGCCTATAAAAAGGACACGCCGGTGCGTGTCCACTTTATTGCTCGTCAGCTGCTGCTTCAGTGCGAGGTCAGTTGTTTTCTGGGGTTTCTTCTGGCTAGAATACAGTTGAGAGCTCCTCGAAGTGGTAAGACATTGAATAGGGACTGTTAAATGGGGTGTTTTCTACTGGAGATTATTATTATTTTGCTGATTATTTAACCCTTATAGCTGCTAATGTTCTGTTTGGGAGCTATGGCATATTAAATTGTGGGATTGCTTTATGCGCTTTTATTACAGCAGTACTCAGCATTGGCATTTCTGGGCTCTGGCTACACTATGGAGTTTTTCTGGGATACCAGAGGTATTCCAGGAAACTCTGCCACGCCCAGGGAATGCAACCGCTCTGCTGACATTTTTTTGTGGAAGAGCAGACGCGCTTTTTGGAAGTCCTATGAACTTCATTTCGCAAGGAAGAAGGGCTCTTCCAAATGAGGAGGGTTTTCCAAAATTTGACCCGGTATAGATGGGCCCTGAGCCCCCAACCTCCTGCCCTGAACCCTCCACCCCCTCCTGAGTCCTGCATCCCCCATCGTCAGCCCCCTACCCTAAGCCCTCCACCTCCCCAAGACCCTGCTCTGAGTCTTGCACCCCCATACATTGAGCCTCTTCTTAATGACTGGAGCAACAGCAGGTAAATGTATTAGTTCTCTATAAAGCTTGCAATCTAAATAGATCTGATGGTGAACAGGAGAAGAAACACTTCTCCCTGCCAGGCACAGATCCCCTCATACAATGCAAAGCTGCAAAGAGGAGCAGGAAGGAATAATGGGGAAAGTACCAGAGATTACGGGTGAGGATAAACAGCCTGGGATTGTTCTGCTAGTGCCACTTCCCCAGTGGTGGATAGAGAAACCCAGGCAATTAGCCTATACCATTTGCCTCTGGTCCGCAGCTCCAGCAAGAGCCAGCTGAGTGGCAGCAAAAGCTACAGGGAGCTATTGAAAGAGCTGGTAGGGAGCCAAGGTGCAGTAGGATAGTACCTGTAAGATATTTGAAGTTCTTCTTACTGCTGGTTCTGCTCCCAGTTGTGTCGGGGCCCTCCGTTCTAACTAACATCCCCACCTCACTCCGCTGCATTTCTGAGCTCTTTGGAGTAGAGACAACGCCTAAAATGTACCTCTGTCTCCTGCATTGCTGAGTTCTTCAGTAAGCTGAACTGACTGGAGTTAAAATTTAGCCCATTCTCCGAGAGGTCACTTGGCAAGACCTGTGACACAACTCGGCTATATTTAAACGGTTCCTGTATTCGTTGACTTTGGTTTTGTTTTCAGCTGCAGCCAGGGAGGAGCCCCATCATTTAGAAAGCCAAAGCTTGAAGACAGGCTCACCATGGGTTCTCAGCTGGAGAAGCCCCAGAGCTCTAAGGCGGAGAAGCCCCGTCAGCTGAGTGCTGAAAACCTACAGGAGGCGAAGAGGGAAATTGAGTTCAGCAACATGATGAGCAAATCGATGAATGATATCTTCCAATGCGTGGAGGAGAATTTTGCCAAGGAGCCTGACTGCGTAAAGAACAATGCCAAAATGACACTCCATTGGAAAGGGAAATCAAAGGTGTTTGTTTCTGGCAGAGGTGTATGTGAAATTAACGTCTCATATAAACCAGGGTCTGGGAAACCCTGCTATAATGTCACGGCAAATAGCTTGAATATCTATCTGGAGAGGATAGCAGCTGGCTTGAAGGTGCTGAGCATTGCAAACCTGGAAGCAGCCCGGAGGTACCTGGATAAATGGGAGACATCCCCGAGTCTGAAATCCTGCTTTGATGCCGCCATCCGGGGCTTCCAGAAGGAGCCTGCGTGCGTGCAGGAGAACGCAAAGCTGGTAATCCAGTGCAACAGGAGAAATCTGCCATTCATCTCTGGGCAAGGCAAATGTGAGATCAACGTGACCTACAGCGAAGGGAGACCCATCTATGCTGTCAATGAGCCCACAGGGGAGATTCTCCTTGCGCGGCTCCGAGCCCGTATCAACCCTCTGAGTATAGCAAGCCTAGTAAGAGTTCGCAACAGGCTGGAGTCCTTTGGAGTGATGACCGAAGAGCTGAAAGACTGCTTTGACTATGCTCTGGAAATATTTCAGGAAGCACCTAAGCGTCATCAAGAGAACTCATTGCTGGCACTGGAAACCACCACAGGGAGCTTGAAGTTCAAGTCTGGGAAAGGGCAGACCATAATCACCGTCTATTTCATGAATGGGAGTTTCACACATACTGTTAAAACAATCAAACCCAGCCAACCGGTGAGAAAGTAAAGAGGAAATTCAAACAAATTCAGAATTTGCTACGAGGCTTCACCCTTCAGAATCGAATCCAGCTCTCTTCATTCCATCCCTATAGTTAGGGTTATGCTTGAAGCTTTCAGCTGCTGCAGTCAGGTGATTTCCAGTTCTGTCTTCCATGTGGTTTTAGTCCCTGTGCTGTGATGCTACATGGCACAAAACACTGATCTCTAGAGTATTGATATAAGAGTGTAGTCAATTAACAAATACGCAAAAGCACATCACTTATGCTATAAATGACACCCCTGCTGCCAGTACATTTTTTAGCAAGCTGCTCAGTTCCGACTCGTGCTGAGTCTGGGAGCTTAGAACAAGAGGAGCTGGTTTTTAAACTGGCTCCCCTTGGGAGCCCGGCACCCCATGCTGCACCCCATGCTGCTGCTTCTGATCCAGAGGCAGCAGCATGGGGTGGCAAGTGACTCCTTGGGATTGGGGCTGGACTGCCCCAGGGTCTATCTAATCGAGTAACTAAGAATTCATGCGGTTACAGGCCTATTCAATTAACCGAAATTTAACATCCCTCGCCTGGATCTAATATATGGCATGTCTAAAATGAGATGCATTGTTCCTAATTGTTTAGGTTGGTCCCAGATTTTCATTTAAACTTTTTTTAAATAAAAAAACTGGATTTTTTTGACCAAAAGAAAATTTTGGAAAGCATTTTCTTTCTTCAAACATTTTTCTCTCTCTCTTTCTCTTTTTGTGGGGTTTTTCCCTGTTTAAAACATATATATATATATATACACACACACACACACACACACACACACACACACACACACACACACATATGTGTGTGTGTGTGTGTGTGTGTATATATATATATGTTTTAAACAGGGAAAAACCCCACAAAAAATCTGCCCCTTCTCCCAAATAATAATGACTCAGATTTGGAAAACCTGTTAATTTCATCATGGCTTAAGAAATTGCTTATAACTTTGAGTGGCCCCATTTACCTATTCATTACACCCATTTAGCTTTCGACTGGATTATCTGCTAACTCATAAATCTGTGTAAGTGCTTGCTTTTGGCAGAAGGTGAAGAGGAAATCACACATGTGTGGTTGATTTTTGGAAACATTTTCTTATCCAACTGCCCATGCATCTTTACTGCTGATTATCTGGCTTTGAAAAAATGATGTATACCAACTGCAGAATTTCCACAATGAAGCTGTCCTATAAATGTGATCCCAGTCTTCTTTCTCCCACCAGACCGTTACTTTTTAAAAATCACTCTGTATTTATAACCACTTGCTTAATAAAAATACCTAAAAATGCTGTAATTCCCTGCAGCTCTGCACTTTTCTGACTTTTGTTTCTTAAGGGGGGGGGGGAAAGGGGTGGCCCTTACAATATTCCAAATGTTGAAGATTCCTGGTTAACATCTGGCAAAGAAAGAAAGAAAATCAATAGGAAATGTGCCCTTTTTTGCATCTTGCTAGTGGCCAAAGAAATGCTAGGGGTTTGTGACTGGGTGTACTAGGCTTGGAGGTCCTGCCTCACCCCATGCCAGGAAAAAACAAAACAAAACAAAACAAAACAAAACAAAAAAACCCAATGGAGATGAGTCCTCCAGGATGCTTAGAGTGGCTGTGGAGAAGCAACCAATCAGGCAAAGACTTCAGGGGGCAGCCAATCAGAGCCCAGCAGGAGCACATAAAAGAAGCTGCTGCTGCAGAGCAGTTTTAGTTGCTGGGCAGGAGCCAGGAGGCTACAGGGACGCGAGTGAGCTAAGGGTGAATAGCCTGGGGTCACCAGGACATGGTCCAGGGAAGAGCAGGGGCAAACGAGTCGAGAAAACTGGGGTTGGCCGGGAGATGCTCCACCCCAGAGTGGGGAGCCTTCAAGAGCCAAGTGGGCCTAGCCCCAGGCTGAGGGTGAAGCCCGGATATTGGGCTAGAGATGCCGATCGAAGATACCATGATGGGAAGTGAGTGCCCCCCCACCTTCTCCCCCCTCCAGGTCACAGGATTCTCTTCTCCCTCCTCTCCATTACTCTTTACTTACCTGGGCACAGATGGAGACAATATTTTTACGTCCCTCCCCGTTTCCCCCCATTGTTCGTGTCAAGTTGGTTGGAGTATCTATTCCTTGCTTTCCCACAAGGCTGTCCGGAAGGAGGGAGGTGAGGGGAAGCCCCATGGCCCTCATCTTGCTGGGGAAGCCCAGGGCTGGGTGAATAAGGGACATCAGTAAAGGCTGGGGGAGGACAGAAATGAGGGGAGGGGAGCAGAGAACAGACATAAATAGCCTGGAGAGACCAGAGCGGGTGGCCTATTGAACGGGGAAAATAATCAACAGTTCCTTGATTGATTCCCTCCCATACACACGTAATTCCCACTCCCTGCAGCCAGCACTGCACCCAGCTCTCTGGAGACCTTGGGTGAAGTCCTGGAAGTCTTTCCCCTGTCTTCAGTAGGTCTGGACTTTATGCAGGAGAGGAGAAGAGGGGCAGGAGCAGCAGGAGATCCTGAGACAATGTCACTTATGTACCAGGTTTGGGGGAGCCACAAATCTCCCGATTCCTTCCCCCTCTCCTAGTGCTCAGCTGAGGGGCTCTGCTCAGGCCCCAAACCCGCCATATGCTGCATTTCAAAAGGCACCGGAACTATTTCCAGTTTGGCATGGACTCTGAGCTTGCGTTGGACCTGTCTCACACACACAGCTGCCCAGGGCGGGAGAGACACGCTGCAGGCCAGACAGCCTTTCCCCCGCGCTGATCTTCCTGCTCCCTGCACAGCGGCTGCGGGTGGAGGGGAAAGAATCACCCCAAGAGAAAAGGGAGGAAAAAGCATGGGGAGAAAAGATGCCACCTGTGGGAACCTGGTCCAGCGGCCCTGGGTTTCCCATGCTGCCCTGTCCCGTTTCCGATGCTGGCTCCTGACATGGGCGGCCTGGTGTCTGCGGCCTCCCAGCTCCGGCACCAAATTTGCTCTCTCCCGGTGTGGCTCTGAGGGCCTTGCATGCTCAGGCCTACAGCAAAGAGCCAACCACTGAACTTAAACCCTTAGGTGCACTGCCTAGAGATTTCAAGTGCTCCAAGAAATCATCTCAGTGTCACCATGGCGAAGTTGCTGGATGGGATGTGAAGCAGGAATGTTACAGTCAGCTGGCTGGGAGTCGCTGGTGAAATCCAAAAGACAGCAGCTATCCAGAGAAGGAAGGATGCCAAACAGACACTCCCAGGTTTTTTGTAATACCTTTATTAATGGAGATGCCTATTTCCTAGAACTGGAAGGGACCTTGAAAGGTCATTGATTGAGTCAAGTCCAGTCCCCTGCCCTCATGGCAGGACCAAATACCATCCCTGGCAGATTTTTGTCCCAGATCTCTAAATGGCCCCCTTAAGGATTGAACTCACAACCCTGGGTTTAAAAGGCCACTGAGCTAGCCCTCCTCCCTAAGTGATGCCTTTCCCACATGGAGCTACTGCTGGGTTAGTATGTGGAAAATTACAGGTCCAAGATGGAGTCCAAAGCCACAGGCCCTTACATGGTTGGATTCCTCCTAGCAGCAGCAGCCCTGCTGCACGTTAGCCGAGGTGCCCACAGGAAGGCTGATCGGCTGGGCAAATTTCTTCTAAGGCCCACGGCAAGTTGAATCCTCTTGGAGTAGGCCATGAACTCAGCAGCCCCATTCACAGTAGGCCGGGCTGGCTCCAGACTCCATTTTGGCCGGTGGGTGTCATCTTGCCCCCCACAGCACAGTCAGGCACAAAGTAGGCATGTGCCTGGAACCTGAATGCCCATCCTGCGGCTGATGGCAGCTGTGCCATCAGCCCCGCCCAACAGGAGGGTGGTTGCGCGTGTTTCGGTGCCATGGTACGGACGGAATTGCCAATTATCGTTCCCCAAGCTCCAAACTCTACTCAAGGTCCGGACTCCAGAGCAAAAATACCCTCCCCCCAGAGCCACAACACTAATAAGTAAAGGAAGATTTTGGGGGCTGCTCAAAAGCCTCCAGTGGTCTGGACTGGTCTATGGACAATCCCACTATTTCGATCACGCAGCATCACGGGGCCCTGCGCTGGGTGGATCTGTTTGGGGGTGCAACCGAGCCAAGCGCAGATGCAGGGGCAGCTCCCCGACCTCATAGTGGGGTCTCCCTCCTTGTAGG
>JANRFK010000270.1:11749286-11760230 GCA_030068395.1 Apalone spinifera | reverse complement strand
TTATTTAAAATGCAATTCTTCACAAGCCAGGGCTGAACTTTTTCTCTAACCTGGGTCTGGAAACACCCTCTACCTCACTGGTTACAGTCCTTTTCTTTTCCATGTGTTCTTGTGTTTCCTCTTAGAGCGGGGAGGCAGTTTCAAAAGCTAGCTGACAACCATTATGGTGAAATAAAATTTTCCCAGTGTGGGAACTCTTTGTTCCAGTCTCTTCTTCCCCTAAAAAGGACCAGATTCAAAATGGATTCCAGCAGAAGTTGGCATGTCACCAGTCTTCATAGAACCAACCACAGTTTGGGCTTATAGAAAAAATAAAACCACCTAGACCATTGCCTTGAGCACTGGGCCATTAAGTTCCTTAAATACCTCCAATGGTCTCACTAGAAGACCTACATTAATAAACAGGTTTGCATTTCATCTTTCTAACTTCACATACAAGAATGCTACGTGCACACAAATAGAGTACACACGTTCAGGGGATCACGTGCTCTTGAACGGTAGGTCACTTGCCCTGTTTTGCATAAAGCATTTTCAAGTTTTGCACATTCATATTCATAAACGTTTCCATAAAACATGGGAGCACATTGTCACATGCACCAAATGAAGTCTGACATTTGCTGCACCTGAACTGCTGGCATTTTCCCTCTTGCTTTTTTCATCCACATGAGCAATACATGTTGTAAGGTGCACCAAGGTCCTTTGAAATCACCCAGTTGCCTCCTTTACCCCACCCTGTCAGCAGGCCTGTCTATCCTTGACCTCCTTTGTGGACCATGGGTCAAGTTTTTCAGTCCTGGTAGGAACAGAATGAAGGCCTAACCACTATGTTTGTGATGTACGGGGGTCATGCAATAGGTGAGGTGGCAGAGCACACGTTCTATAAGGGTGGTAGCTTTAACCTTCATTTCCTTGCTTTTTAGCTTGTGTGGGTGTGAATAGAGCAGCCAGGGTTTTCTGTGCTAATTCTTACTAGCAACGTATCCCCAGGACACATTTTATTTACCATCTCATCCTGGTCCCGTATCACCAGCAGTCGGGAGCCCCTCTTTGAACAGTCATCGCGGCTCTCATTCCAGGAAGATTTGTTTTTAGACACCCAGTAGCACTTGTCCCGGTGCAATAGCCAGTCTGGGGGACAGAGCTTACACCCTGGTCCCTCTGGAGTGGAAAATGGAAATGCGTCTTGGAGCTGGAAGTTCTGAACTTCATTGAACTCCCCCTGCATAGTAGCTTCTGCCAGAGATCAGTTCCCCAACTAAATGCTGCAGCCCATTCCCCTCCTACACCCACTACCCCATCACAGAGCCTGCAACCCTCACCCCTCCTGCCCCCCCCCCATCCCTTGCACCAGCCCAGAGCCTGCACCCAGCATCTCATCCCCTTTCCCATCTCTATTGATGGCTCCCAGTGCAGGGTGAGCTGCCACACCAGGGTGAGCCCAGCGTTTCTGACTGTTCATGCTGTTATCGGTGTCCTGCTGCAGAGTCTTCCTAAGCATCAGAAGCCAGAGGGGAAATGGTGACTCTTCCAGAGTCCACATCTCAGCAAATCCTGTGTGACATTTCCTGAGCCCAAGCAAACCTAGTTCTCCAGCCTCAGGGCTCCTCTACCCTGTATTTCCAAGGCCTGCTTCTAATAATGGAAGTGTGAAAGCTTCTGAAAGATGCCACAAGACTCATTTACAATGGAAGAATTAGGAAAACTAAAAACAGGAGTTGCTGCCAGCTGCCTTAAGTATTTTGTAACAATAGGATATTTGTTGTGTAACCCACACTTCTTCTGTGTGTGGTATCCCATGTAGTGGCACTGAGAGCACATAGAGAGAGATTATTGAGTCTGCTCTTGAGCCTTAGCTAAGCCCTTGTGGCTTTTAGCTCATGCGGCAAAATCTTGTGCACTTAGCTTCAGACTTCCCAGGTTCAATCCCACCCACCAATCTCTTCTACCCATGTTACAATTGCAGGTATTGAAGTAGTTTGTGCCATTTCCTTGAGGGACCAGTAGGTGGCGGTGCAGTGCAAGGCACAGCTGAGAGAAGGAGGTGAGGTACCTGCTGAGGTGCTGGGAGATGATTCGCACACAAATTGTTTCAGGCGGGACTGGAAATCTGTCAGTCTGGGGCTGCCGTTGCATTGAGGGATGAGTCTCTCCCCGGTACTGTTGTTCTCTAGGCGGTTCTGAGACCCTCTGGGCTGAAAAACTTCAGAACAGCAAGATCATGAATGGCAGCTACAGCTCAGGGATCAGCCGCCCATCACATACTGTAGCTTTCACACTCAGAACTGGGCCCGGGAGATAGACCATGACAGAGAATAAGAGAGACTATTGCAGTTATTACACAGTGTGCGGTGGGGTGAGCGAGAGGCTGTTAAATAAGCCAGACCCAGCCTGGCAATCCACTGGATCCAGCCTGCAGAGAGCAACTCGCTCATTAAACAGCAGTCTGCCCTCTGCTTTGGACTGCAGTTTCTGGCCAATTGGAGCTGAGAAATTTTGCTGAGGCCAGAGACAGGTTGTGAAGCTTTCTCCATCTCCACTTCCCCTTTCCCCCCGCCTGCACTTATGTCCAGAGTAGGACCCCATGTGGAGTTGGCAGTCAACTGAGATTTCAGGAGAGAGCCTGCCTCAGGTTCCTGCAGGACTGTTGGCTCCCAGCCAGAGCCTGCCTCTGCCACCCAACTCCCCTTTCTCCCCAACTACCTGCCCAGGCCACACCCCAAACCCTCTGTACCCCTTTCCCCCCTTCTCCCATGTCACAACCCCCTCCCAGATCCTGCACCTCCTCCTACACCTCTCTCCGAGGCCAGAATCCTCTCCTGCACCCGTACCGGCTCCCTGACCCTGCACCCCATTCCCCTGTCCCTGGACATCACCCAAACCCTCTGCATCCCCTTCTTTCAGGTCACAACTCCCTCCAAGACCCTGCATACTCTGTTAAAGCCCCTCCTCCAGACTAGAATCCTTTACCACCTCCTGGACCCTGCACCCAAGCTCCTGCCCCAGATCACAACCTTTTCCTTCACCCAAACTTCCTCTCAAACCCCATACTCCCTCCTGTGCCCCAATCCCCTAACCTCAGCTCCCTTCTGCACCCAACCTCCATCCCAGACTCCCAACCCCTTCATAGACGTGTGGCTCTTGTCCACTTACCAAAATCTGGGAGTGTCCCCCCCATTAAAAATTATTGCCCGTCCCTGGTGTAAGGTGTCTCCCACTTTGCCCTGGGCACTGATTACAATGAAGCTGTAAGAGGAGGATCACATGGGGCAACATTTGCCTGTCCATATAATATTTTTCCCATGTTGGTGCTAGTGAAGTGTGTAGGGGGATGTCTACTCAGCAGCATTATTTTGGAATAACTGGCATTATTCCAAAATATACTACAAGCCATTATTTTGAAATGATGTTGAGCTGGAGGACTTCTTATTCTGACTCTGGGTAACCCTCATTTCATAAGGAGTAAAGGAAGACAAAGGAAGCATGTTCTTCCTTCCACTTCCTGCTGTGTAGACAGCGACAAAACTTAAGTGAAGCTACTTCCACTTCAGCTATGCAATTAACATAGCTGAAGTTGCATATCTTACCTCGCTTTAGCCAGCAGTGTAGACATACCCTAGAATTTTATTCATGAGAGCGTTGGAATTAGAAATGTGGGAGATGGAGAAATTTCAGGGAGTTGCATTTTGCACAAATTAATTTGGAAGAGCTTACCCCAAACACCCCTCACTATCACAGCTCCCACCAGGATGAGGATCCCAGCTGCTCCCAGACGCAGAGCAAGTCGATGCCATCGGGGACATGGAGGATGATCTGAAAGAAGCAGTGTTTGGTGAAAGATCTGCCTGTACAGTACCCACCACCAGACATTTATATTCCTCCTGACATAATACGAAGGATAATTAAAAACCTGTCAGCCAAGGGCCACATCACGCTGAGGGCACCCAAGTGATGAAACAGAGCAAAATATTGCAACGGAGGAGAAAACATTAACAAATTCCTATTGTCAGTTGTTGGACAACATGGTTCTAGCCCACTTAGGGCTCATCTAGACTAATGGGAATTAGCATATCTTCTTCCAATCTCACTTTCAAAAGTGAACGTAGTTTGGACAAGGCTTTTTCAGTGAACACTCCTCTCCACCCCCCCTTTTTAGAAAAGCAGCTCTTCCAAAAAAAAAAAAAAAAGCCGCATCCAAACTACTTTCACTTTGAGATCGGAAGAAGATGTGCAAATTCCTGTGGAATAGGCATATCCTCTTTCGACTCATGAGTCTTTCAACACATTAGCCCTTAGGGTACATATACACTGCAACACTATTACAAAATAACTAGCACTAATACAAAATAACTTAGTCCACTTCTACACAGCAGGCAGTTATTTCGAAATAGTGTCGAAATATTCTCAAGCTGGAGGACTTCTTACTCCGACTCCTGTAACCCTCATTGTACGAGGAATAAGGGAAGTCAGAGGAAGAATGCTCTATTTTGACGTAGCTCAATTTGCATATCTTATTTCGAGTTAAGCTCTGCAGTGTAGATGCACCATTAGGGTACGTCTAGATTACATGCCTCTGCTGACAGAGGCATGTAAATAGGCTCCCCAGCATAGTCAGTGAAGCGGGGATTTAAATATCCCCGGCTTCATTAAAATAAAAATGGCTGCCATGCTATGCCGGCTCAGCTGATCATCGGCACAGCACACGAGTCAAGACGCGGCTCAGTCAACAAGGGAAGCCTTTGTCGACCACTCCTGTAAACCTCGTTTCACGAGGAATAAGGGAGCGGTCGACAAAGGCTTCCCTTGTCGACCGATCCGTGCCTTGACTTGCGTGCTGTACCAACGATCAGCTGAGCCGGCACAGCGTGGCGGCCATTTTTAATCTAGACGTACCCTAAGAGTGGTATATATTTGACCACATTATAGCAAGTCTTTGCTTCAGCCCCTTCTGGCCTCGTGTTGACTTTTGGTTCTTAACTTAGGACACATTTGTAAACCCCAATGGCCTGTCATGACACAGTAAATACCATTAGGTAACCCCTTCCAGTGCTTCACCACCCATATGGTGAAATAGTTTTTACTGCAGGCCTATATACAGTGGGGGTGTGAAGGGTGAAAATGCACCCCTCCTCTCCCAGCACGGTCCCCCAAGTAAGTGTGCTCTGATTGGCCAGGGGAAGGCTGGGGCTGATTCTCCCACACCCCCACCCCCACCCCGGAGCAAGGCCGGGACAGGGCTGGGCCTTGCTCATGTGGGAGGGAGAGGGAATGAGTTCCAGCCTTCCCCTGGTCAGACGGAGCATGGGAAGGGAGGTATGGGTAGGCATCACTCCTGCCTTCCTCCAGCCAGCTGGAGCATGCTTATCTGGGGGCCCATGGCGGGGGGAGGGGGGTGTTTGCATCCTTGCAGTCCACATTTAGAAAAAAAGCACCACCGCACACACAGAAACTCCTGTGTATGGGCCTGGGTGTTATGTTAGCAAAGGAATAAATAACATTTCCTTATTTTATTTTTTCACCATCTTTTTCTCACCATCTAACATGTCCCCCAACCCTGTAGTCTTTTCTTTTCCAGCTGAAAAGTCCCAGTCTTGTTAATCTGTCCTCATATGGAAGCTGTTCCTCACCCCATATCATTTCTGTTGCCCTTTCTGTACCTTTTCCAAATCCAATAGATCTAGTTAGATGGGGTAACCAGATCTGCACACAGTATTCAAGATGTGGGCATACAGTGACTTTATTTAGAGGCAATGTGGTATTTTGACTTATTAGCTATTCCTTTCCTAATGATTCCCAATATTCTTTTAGTTTTTAGATTCCCACTGCACATTGAACAGATGATTTCAGGGAACTACCCACAATGATCCCAAGACCCCTTTCTTGAGTGGTAACAGCTATTTTGTATCTATAGTTAGGATTTTATTTTTCCATGTGCGTTACTTTGTAGTTATCAACCCTGAATTCCATCTGCCTTTGAGTTACCTAGTCATCCAGTTTTGTGAAATCCCTTTGTAACTCTTTGCAGTCAACTTTGGATTAGTCCCCATTCACACCTTTTTCAAGAACATTTTTTAGTTTAACACAGTGATCCAAATGCAGATCCCTGCAGCACGACACTCATTCCTACTCTTTTTGTTCTCCCTATTTTTAAGTGGAGGACTCAGCAATGTTTTCATGGTGATCTAACAATCCTTCAGTGACTGGAATGCCCAGCCTGTTGGTATTCTAAATCACCCGCCTCTCTCTTTTTATAACAACCTTCCTGCCCCAAAGGCAAAGCTGCAAGCAGTTCAAACTCTGTTGCATTTAAGCATTGCCTCTGGAGTCAGGGCATGCAGCTTTAAACAGACCTTGAGTATGAAACCAGGTGGTTCAAACTTAGGAGAAAGGCCACATCACTCTTAGGGCACTGATTAGGGGGGCAAACTGGCTGGTGTAGGAACAGGTGGGGCTAAAGGGGATAAAGTGAGATATCTGGCTATGAAGAGGGAAAAGGTATTTTGACTTATCTCTTCCTTTCCTAATGTTTCCCAGTATTCTGTTAGCTTTTTAGCTTTTAGATTCCCACTGCACATTGAACAGATGATTTCAGGGAACTACACACAATGATCCCAAGATCTTTTTCTTGAGTGGTAACAGCTATTTTGTATCTATAGTTAGGAAATTGCCAGAAGAGGCTGTAGAGAAGTAGGCTGCAGTTGCACCCTGGCTAGAGGGAGATGGAAGCTGGCAAACCTGGAGAGAGGGGGAAGCCAGCTATGTAGGAAGAAACCCAGGGAAAGAGCATCAAGTGGCAGAAGGATACAGAGACTTTGGCTGCTTGTTCTACGATCCTTGAGCAGGAACCCATCTCAGTAGAGAATAGGTCTGGGTACCACGACAGTGCAAGGGTTTTGGAGATGCCAGCCTGCAGGTCTGGGGAAACTTACATTCCCAGGAAGGGAAGGATCCTAGTAACCTGGCTAAAGGGACATGTCATGGAGAGGAAACTAGTCCTAGGAGTGAGAGGGGCTATGGAGTGAGACAGAACAGGAGAAGACCACATTGCAGGTGAAAATCTGGCAGAACTAATTCCCAGGACAGCCAGCAGGAGGGGCAGCTAGCAGGGAGTGGACTCTGTAACAGACATTCAGTGCTGATGAAAATGTTAGAATACTAGAACTGAAAGAGAATTCAAGAGGTTCTGAAGTCCAGCCCCCTGCACTCACAGCAGGACCGAACACCATGAAAACTATCCCTGATAGATGTTTATCTAGCCTGTTCTTAAATACCTTCAGTGATGAAGATTCCACAACCTCCCTTGCAATGTATTCCGATGTTTAATCACCCTGACAGTTCTTTTTTCTAATGTCCAACCTAAATCTCCCTTGCTGCAATTTAAGCCCATTGCTTCTTGTCCTATCATCAGAGGACAGGGAGAACAATTTTTTCTCCCTCCTTCTTGTCACACCCTTTTAGGTCCTTGAAAATATCTATCGTGTCCCCTCTCCGTCTTCTCTTTTCTAAACTAAGCAAGCCCAGTTCTTTCAGTCTTCCCTCATAGCTCATGTTTTACTTTTGTTGCTCTTTTCTGGACCTTCTGCAATTTCTCCACATCTTTCTTGAAATATGGTGCCCAGAGCTGGACACAATCTTCCAACTGAGGCCTAATCAGTGCAGAGTAGACTGGAAGAACAACTTCTTGTGTCTTGCTCACAACACACCTGTTAATGCATCCCAGAATCATGTTGGCTTTTTTTTGCAGCAGCGTCACACTGTTGACTCATATTTAGCTTGTGGTCAACTATCACCCTTAGATCCCTTTCTGCAGTACTCCTTCCCATTCTGTATGTATGAAATGGACTGTTTCTTCCTAAGTGGAGTACTTTGCATTTGTCCTTATTAAACCTCATCCTCTTTCCCTCAGGCCATTTCTCCAGTTTGTCCAGATCATTTTGAATTATGACTCTGTTCTCCAAAACACTTCCAACCCTTTCCAGCTTGGTATCATCATCAAACTTAATAAGCTTACTCTCTATGGCAATATCTAAATCCTTGATCAAGATATTGAACAGAACTGGTCCCAAAACAGATCCCTGCATCACCCCACTTGTTATGCCCTTCCAATACCACTGTGAACCATTAATGATTACTCTCTGAGAATGGTTATCCAGCCAGTCATGCACCCACCTTATAGTATCCCTATCTAGGTTTATATCCCTAGTTTATTAATAAGAAGGTCATGCAAGAATGTATCAAATACTTTACTAATGCTTAAACATATCACACATACCATTTCCCCCCTTATCCACAATACTTGTTATCCTATCAAAGAATGCTATCAGATTGATATGACATGATTTGTTCTTTACAAATCTATGCTGGCTGTTACCTATTACCTTATTATCTTCCTGGGGTTTGTAGAAGAATTCCTTAATTGCTTCCTCCATTATCTTTCCTGCACAGAAGTTAAACTGACTGGTCTGTAGTTTCCTGGATTGTTCTTATTTCCCTTTTCTTAGGTGGGCACTATATTTTCCGTTTTCCTCTCCCGACTTCCATGACTATTCAAAGATCATAGCTAAAGGCTCAGATATCTCATCTATCAACTGCTTGAGTATTCTAGGCTGCATTTCATCTGGTGACTTGAAGACATCTAACATTTCTAAGTAATCTTTAGCTTGTTATTTTCCTATTTTAACTTCTGAACCTACCTCCTTTCCACTAGCATTTACTATATTAGTCATTCCGTGAAAATTAAAACAAAGATATCGTTAAGCACCTCTACCATTTCCGAGTTTCCTGTTACTGTAATTGTGTGAGAATGTATCTAGCACCTTAGATGCTTCTATTTTCAGTGCACTACCTCATCTACTGTGGATAAATCTACCCAAGCTGAACTCACTTCTTTAGCCCTGGTGTAGATGTACTGCAAGATTCTGCCACTCCTCATTAGCTCCAAGCCTTGTCTGGCTACTTGAAACAAGGTGGAGACAATTTCTGTGAATCCTGACACCCAGAACTGCCATCACAGGATATGCAGAATCAGGCCCTTTCAACCTCAGCTACCACTGTGTGCGGCCTCCTGGCCCTAGGGATAGTGACTTCCATTCATGGGACCTGTTTGTACTGCACTGCCAAAAGTTTCATTCCAGAACGTGACCATGTGACATTCACTGGTGTCTGATTTTATAGCTTGGAGTCTGATGAGATGCTTCTGTAGAAGAACTGAACCAGAGGAACCAAATACAGACGGGAGACAAGGCTCTGAAATACTGTATATTATAGTACACACCAGGGAGAGGATAACCAACTCAGCTCTATCTGGAGTTGGAGCACAGACCTTGCTCCTGAACAGATGCAGTAAATCCAGTCCTGACTGACATAACTCATCTAGTGACATTCTTCAGCTTTGCAGCCTCATGACCAACCTCCCTTCCAGATCATGAATATATTAAACACCAGCCTAATGCAGAACCTTGAGGCAGCGCCCTGCTAACTTTTTGTCACAGTGAAACTGACCGTTAAGTCCTACTACTTCTTTCCTGTCTCTTGCAAGTCTCAGTTCTGAACTAGCAGTTTACCATTTACCTCATGGATACCTTTGGGCTTGTCTACACAGGGAAATTGACCAGATGGTTATTCCCAAATAGCTCTCCAGATGGACACTGTATTCTAATTAAAATCAATTTATTCCAGAATAAGCAGTATGCTTTCAAAGTACTGCTTTCAAAGCAGAGTAATTATTTTCAGGAATAAAAAAACTACTTTTTAAAATCACTATCCTGGTCAATTTACCCATGTCTTCTTGTGAGGAACATTATTAAAAGTTCCTTGAAAGTCAGGGGGCTGATGCAGTCATATATGCATATTAGTGTATCTGTATTACCTGGGATTATACTGTTATAATGTGACTCCCAAATCTAATGTGTTCTTCCTGTACTGTTTACAGTGACCATTATTTTGGTCAGTTTTACCATTTATTATGTCTGGGGTTCTGCCAGCATCCATTCCAATTCACCGACTTGTTGCTTTGATACTTCTCGCATTTGTGGATAGACTTGTACAAGTTTTACTTTTGTCCATCTACCTATTTTTATTTAAATCCTTTGATGCCTATTTACACAACTTATTTTTTTTATCTTACCTTGCCCAGCCTCCTGCACATCCTGTCCTTTATTGGTTCCCTCAACCTTGATATTACTAACATCCCCAATGAATGGATGTCTGATCTTATAGAAAGCTCCTCGACACTTGTTAGCTTTCCACCAGCTCCTACCTTAAATAATCATCTCAACTCCTATTTACTGCATGGGTCAAAAGTCTGCTCCCACTCTAATTAAGGCAGAACCCAGCTTTTCTATACAATCTCTCTTCCACCAGATAGCCCCACCCTCACTTTGTCATCTCTAGCCACCAGCCCGTGCAGTTATCTGGCATGTCACAATGGCACATTCAAAATTTCTATTCACATGGGATGTTTTCCCTTGGCTCCTCCCAGCAAGGTACCATGTAAAGGCAGAGTCAGGAATGGATACCCAGGGAGACAGTAAGACACTTACCTAGAGTCTCTGGTTGACGTGAGCGTTCTGTTGTTTTCATCTTCCAGTGAAGGTTTAATGCCGTATAACCCTCTTCGTCCTCCATTGGCCAGGCTTGTCCCGGCTGTGAATCCTTTCCAGCAGGTACTCAGAGGAGGGAACAGAATATCTACTGACTGTCCGCCAGGCTCTGCAGCTCAGGACTAAACTCCCAAAGCAGCACGGACCTTCCCCATGAGAAACCACAGGAACCGCAGGCTCTGAACACAAGTGACACCCAACTCTTCCACCTTCCCCACACACGTCTGAGCCCATCACTAGACCCTGCTAGCATCTCTCCTGGCAGTGCTTAAACTATATTTGAAAAGAAAATAAACTGTATGAGCCAATGCTTGTTGGGAAGAGAGGAGAGGAGTTATGGGGAGTA
>JANRFK010000270.1:11723287-11739695 GCA_030068395.1 Apalone spinifera | reverse complement strand
CGAGACTCGACTTTGACTTGACAATGATGACTTGAAGATAACACTGCCTTTTACTCTCCTTTCCAGTGTCAGTAAATATATTAGCCATGCTCTCCTTGCACATACTATTCCCAGTTGACGCATAGATTTGTTTAACATCTTCAAGATGAGCAATGTGTGGATAATATGCATTTTGGTATATTTACTAGCTTGAGTTATTAGAAAGGATGATAATACATGTACTCCAAAAATAATGCTAATTTTCTTTATGATTTCATATTAAATACCATAAGCATTGCTCCTTGTTAACTATCCCTTGTTTTAATTCATCTTTTTCCACAGCTATGAACTCTTTAAAAAGTGTGTGTGTTTGTATTGATATTGCACATATGAAATTTCAACCAACCCAAAGATAGAAAATGTTAGAGGGAACATGATCTATGATCCTTTCATAATCCAACCCTATATTTTAGGGGTTGGCAAACATCGGCTCCTGGTCCATCAGGAGAAGCAGTTGACATGTTGAGATTTTTTTTAAACCTGAAACATCTACAGGCATGGAGCCCTGTGATTCACCATTTTCAGCTAATGGGAGCAGCAGGAAGTCATAGCAAACCACTGGGAACTGAGAGGTTCTGTGCCTGTGGATACTCCAGGTAAACAAAATATCCTAACACTCCAGCAGCTTACCCTGATGGGCCGGGAGCCAAAGTTTGGTGACCCCTGATCTAGCATAATATTGCAGAACTGTTACTAATCAGACTCCTTCTCTTTGATGCTTCACTTTTTTGGCTTATGAATGACGACATACAGTACTTTGTCCAGTAGATGACATTGCTACAGCTCCCGATAATGACATGTGAGATTACATGTATCTAGTGGTTCCAAAAAAGGACAAAGGGCCCCTCCATCTCCAAGATGGGTTGTACTGACTGCTCCCGATTATTCTGCTAACAAGTCTGTTCCATGTGTATCCTTGTGAACCAATATACCTGTTCTACCTACTGGCCGATAGTCATCTCTGGCTGTGGATGGGGGTGCAGGGCCTGGTGACTCCCCACACTTCATGACAACCCCCAACTGTGCCATCGCTGAAGAAGACGGGGGAAAAGGGGAAGGGCAGTCTGGCTCATCAGGACAGAGTGGGGGGCATCCCCAAGGGCAGATAGATGGGCTCAATGGTATTTCAGTCCAAGTGACTGTCTCAAGGGGATATCTGTGTCCAAATCCATCAGTATTACAACCTATTCATTTAAATTGAGCTCTGCACAACTTTCAGTAGTTTGCTTCTTTTCAACAAAAGGATGTGCAAAGTGTCAACAGTAAAATTTTACACTTCAGAGTGAAGTAACTCAAGCTTCACAGCTCAGCACCTCAAGCTTCACAGCTCAGCTGCCTCGTTATGAATGTTGTAACACTTGTTAGTTGGATGCTACTAAAACTTGAGCGTGAACCTGCACATCCTTTTAATCACTTGTTAACCACTAATATTGCACATTTCTGTGCTGTCAGCCTCTGTTAAAGAACCAGACCATTGCTACGAGCTGTCCTGCACGTTCTCTCGGGGTTTCCATAGCACTTAAGGTTTTGCTTAAAAATGCACCATTGATTCTAGCTCTTTGCTGTTGTGAGGCTGGTCATTTGAAAAGCTTTAGTTTTCAAACTGCAGGGCAAGGGTGCGGAAGGCCAAATCAGGCCCCCTCAGACAATTCAGTCTGGCTCCCAGGGGGTCCAATGACCATGCAATGCTGCAGAGGGTCCAGGGGCCATGTATAGAGACCTCACCCCAACCTCACCTGCAGCATCGGCCCAACACTTCCAGCTCCTAGTCCTGCACGTAGGAGAGGAAGCACACGTAGGTGAGGTGGCTGGAAGGGGAAGCCACAAGGCATCAAACCCTGGAGTCCCTTCCCTATGCCGGGAGGCCTGACAGCAGAGGGGGAAACAGCTGGAGCCCCTTCCTAGCCCAGGGCCGCGGCAGCAGAGAGACACACCAGGCAGCCACTTCCTGCAGTGTCCATTCCCAGCCAGATACTGCCTCCTGCAGATAAAGAGGGTGCAGGACTGAGAGGGAAGGGGAAGAGCCCCTTTTCTGCATGGGGCTCCTTGGCTCCCATTATGGAGGAAATCCCCAAGCCCCTTCCCAGGCTGTTTGTTCCTTTATAAGTGGAGTACTTTGCATTTGTCCGCATTGAATTTCATCTTATTTACATTAGACCATTGCTCCAATTTGTCTAGTTTATTTTGAAGGTACTAAGGAAGATTTGGGAAAGTGGCCCAAGGAAAAGGCTGATGTAGTGGAGCTGGAGGAAAACCCCTGTCATTTGCCACTATTTAGGGTCCCTGGGATGGAACCTGGAGTAATCAGCAGGACTGGGTTCTCCTCACCCTCCCCACACCTCTAAAAAATCTGCTCCTCAAAAGAGATGTCAGTATTATGGAAGGGTTTCACCCCAATTCTTTGACTTTGCCAGTGACTTTGTCTGCGGGGACACAGCCATGGCAGCAGCAGCTCCTTCATGGGCAAGATGGCATCCAGGTCTGCTTTTCTCCCTGTGCTGCTCTCCAGCTCCCTGTCCCAGGCATGGCTTCCCGCTGCTCCATTGGCTGGATTCTGGCCAGCAGAGCAGTGGAGAAAGTCTGCAGGCAGCGTGTCTGTGCACTGCTTTGTTCCTCCAGGCAGGGGAAGGGCACCAGGAAGGGAAGCGAAGCAGACAGCATATGCAGAGCTGTTTGTTGCTTTGGCTTTTTCCCCAATTACACAGCGAGGCTCAGGGCTTTCTCCATCCTCTCACTGCAGCACAAAGCCAGAACTGGCTCCAATCTTTTGTGAGGGGCAGGAGGCTGTAGGAGTTGCAGGGGTGAAAGTGGGAGGGTGGGGTGCCGAGCTCATACCGTGAGCCATATTTGGCTTCTAAGAGAGCCATTTATATCTCATGAGCCATAGGCTGCCAAACACCTGGCCTAGCTGGACCTTTAGTCTAGCCCAGTATGGCTGTTCTTATGCAAAAAATGTCATAAATATAGGGTTCTACTCTTTGGTAGTATTGAGGGTGTTCACCAAAGTCTTGGCAGTGATTGTGGCCCACCTCAGAAGACTAGGCACAGCAATTATCCATACCTGGATGAGTGCCTTACCAATTACAAATCTCAACAGGAGTTGCAAAGTTTCAGCATTTAGATTTTCCAACATGAGCCTGAAAGTTGACAAAGAAATTTCCATTTTTACTTCAACACAGTGACTAGTGCTCACAGGGATGATTTTGTAGTTCAAGTCAGCTGGAGCTTATCTGCCCAAGGGTAGATTTGTAACCATGTCCAGTCTCATCAAACAGATTCAGATGAATCCATGCACTATAGTGAGGACCACAATTTTCTTTTAGTCGGGTTGAACTTTTTAAAGTGCAAAACCAATATTGAGGTAGTGTGTGGCTGTGCACCACCAATATAAACAAAAATTTAGATATAAATGCATATTTTAAACAGTTCATAGGTTTGGAAGAAAATATATTAACAGAAGGGATAGTTAAGGAGAAATGATTATGATGTTTAATGTGAAATCAAATAAAAAGAAAATTAGCACTACCCTTGGAGTACATGTATCATTATCCTTTCTAACAACTCAAGCTAGTGAACACATCAAAAGGCTCAGCACATAGCTCAGCTGTAAAATGATAAACAAATCTATGAGTCAACTAGAAATAGCCATGCTTTCCTTGCGAATACTAATACAATATTTCTTGACACTGGAAAGGGGAGTAAAAGGCATTCACTCAGGCTTACATTGTTTCTCTGGACAATGTTTAGGATCTATGCTATACAAGAACAAGTGAAACAGAGAAAAATAGATTAAAGTTCTCCTGGTTTTAAACTTTCATCTTGTGTGTGTTACCAACTCAAAGAATAGAAGCCCCAGACCAAATTAACACTTGGCTCCAAGGTTTGTAGAAAGATACATATTTCAAAGAGCTTGCAAATAAGGTTACATCCTACAAAATAACGAACATCACACCTAGTACTTGCTACTTCTCACTTATAAGAGCCAGCATTCTACCACATAGGAAAGATCTGGCCTTAATGCAATACAGTCTACCACCTATTAATTAGTAACAGAGGATTTACAAAAATCATTAAGATCAGAGTTTTAGATATCTGCAACACTCTGAAAAAATTCTGTTGAAAGAATCCTTTTCTTTACAGTAAGCCATTAACAGGTATGTAAACTGTGTTTGAAATATAATAATGTAAATGACCTGGCAAACACACAACCTGTGAAGCCTGCTTCCCTGCCTCCACTCCCAACCCAGCCAGACAAACAGGACTACTATGTGGACTGGAACAAGTGAGTCAGGACACCCCAAACAAATTCCTCCTCCCGTTGCATCCATCTCACTGTACAGCACCCACCCACCTGCTTTTCCTGACTACCCCTATGCAATCTGCTCTCCCTCCCCCCTTCTCCCCCCTCCTCCTGTGCAGCCAGGGGCTGGGATAAAATCCTGCTTCTCGGAATTGTGGGCACCAGCAGTCTCACTGGGAGTCAGGAGACGGTACAGACTTTCCACCCTTCTCCCACCTCCCAGGACACACAGCACAAATTCTCCACTTCCATCTCACCCCAATGCCAGCACACACACACTCCCTAATTCCCCCACGTACCCCATGCAATCAGCTTTCCACCCATCCCACCCCCAGTGCTAGGTTTCTGCCTATACTTCCTCTCCTGGCGCAGACAGGATTTCCTAAACTTCATTCCCCAGTGACTTCCCCCAGCCAATTACTCCCTCATTCTCTTCATCCTCATCTACCCAAACTCCCTTATCCTACAACTCTCCCCCCAGCCACTTCCCTCCTCCTTATCTCCCCTCCCTACCTGCTCTCAGAGCTCCTCCATTTGAAGCAGACAGCACTGTTTGAAGCTGCTCACGGAGATGCCTCTCTCCCTGCCAGTCAACTGAGCTCCCTGCCTGTGTGGGGACTCATTAAACAGCTGCACAGCTTCAGCAAATTTAGGTGAGGACTCTTCCAAATCTACTTGGACACATGGTCCCCTGCACTGTTGTCATCAGGATGCTAGATTACACCTATACTGCATTCAGGATTGGCTGAAATCAGTATTTGAGCTGAGCAGAAATAACTTAGATGTGCCTCTCTTACCCACTGATTCTGAGGCTGCACAAGAAGAACAAACAAGACAAGATGCATCCAGAATAAAATCTAGTTCCTCCTGACCAAAATAGGTTTGATATCAAGATTTGATGACATTATCTTAATATATTCTTTACCTGTAATTCTAGACTGGATATTCCAGGATGATGGGTTCACGCTTCATTTGAATCCATCTTCCCTTGATCTCACAGCATGGTGTTTGGAGGGGAGTCTGAGACAGAGAGATCTTCATCCTTATAAGTCCAGAATACTTAGATAATAGCAGGAAAGATTCCACCAGCCAAATTTAGCTGCTAAATGAAAGAAAATTACAGTTTGATGGAAACAGCACCAGTTCTGTCCCATAAGCACTCTATTTCAGATGAGTTACTGTCTGAGCACATCTGGAATTTCCATTCATTCAGTTAAGGTATGCCTGGCAGCCATCCTTTCATAACATTGTTCTTTAGGCAACTAAAGAATTTACAATTTACCTCACTTAGCTCTAAGTTCCTTAAGACCTAATTAGGAATCATCCAACAATAGGAGAAACCTCTTGACCTTAATATAGTGCTTTCAGGATTGATGGGCCCATTTTCAAACCTCTAACATCAAGGTTTTTATAACAGCCATTAAAATCACCTTTCTAGAAGCTATTACTTCATCTAGGAGAATTGGGGGATACACTTGTGGCAGGACCTCCATATGCCACCTTTCACACTGATAAGGTGAAATACCCCAAATTCCTACCAAAAATATCTGATTCCATTTAAATCAGACTAAACCACATTCTAATAATGGAGACTTAAGAGTGCACACGTCTGATGATCAGCAAGCCCTGGTTTTTCAATTGCAAAAAAGTAAACCCTTTAGAATGTCTCCAAGGTTAATTTTGTCATTTGCACAGAGGATGAAGGCCAACTCATTTCTTTGCAAAGAGTATCAAAATTGATTTGGGGGGCATTTTATGCTCTATTACAAATCAGCTAGATTACATCCTTCAGATTGTGTTGAAACTCATTCCACTAGGGCACAAACAGCCTCTGCTGCTTCCTTGTGAAGCATTCCCATTCTAGACCTCAGCAAAGCAGCCTCAAGCATTACTTCTTTAAGGAAACATCCGGAGCAGATGCTTCTTTTGGAGAGCTGAATTTTAGATAGACACTGGGCACCCAAGTTTGTATGTTAGATATCTGAGTTGCCAAGAGTGGAATATACATATGGACAAGTAAATAAAGAAGAGAGAGGTTACTTGTCAGTAGTTGGAGTTTGCAAAGATGCACTGTCCATATTCCTTGACTTGTCATCCTTCCTTCTTGCTTTGAGTGAAGGAACCGAGTGGCAGTTAGAGCCACACTGCCCTTTAGAGCTTTGATATAGGAGCAAGAGACCAATCAGGGCACATGCGTGGCCCAAACACACAATGCTGGCCAAAACACCCCAGTCTCAAACACACTGGGTGCATGCATAGCAAGAGTGGAACATACATATAGACAACAAACCTCAAACTGCAGCTACTGTACAGGCCAGTAGCGTTTCTATACAATGTTAATGAGAGTTTCACGACTGGGGATTTGTGGTGAGGGTTGATGCATGCTGACAAAACTGTGTAGAGTGAACAACACTAGTCTGTACAGTATTTGGATATAAACAACACTCTCATGAGAACCAGTTACACTCAGAAATTGTAAATATTTGCACTTAGGTGTCATAATCTTTTTGTACAGGCTTTCTGAAATATTTCAATTCCCTTGCAGCAGGATTTTGGTCACCTACAGTGATGATCAAGTTTCAGAGGGATTAGTCTGGTTCAGGAAAAATTACAAGGAGTCCTCTGGCACCATAAAGACTAACACATTTTATAGGATATTATAGGGCCTAAGCAGGGGTGGCCCGTGAGCCTAGGCAAATAGGCAGTTGCTGAGGGCGCCATTGGCCTGGGTGCCCGATGATGACATCACGGCCATTGATGCCCGTGCAAGCGGGGATGCCGATCGCAACTTCCGCCTGGGGCGCCAGCTGCCGTAGCCAGCCTCGGACCACTCCAGGGCCTAAGCTTTCATGAGCTACAGCTGGGGAGAGGGCCTCTCACAAGTGTGAAATGCAGAGCGTATGCTGACGCTCTGAGATCACACAGGAAAGAAGCACGAAGTAAACCACTGCTTAGGCAGGCTCCTGTAGCCGTGTTAGATCATTTCCTCTACAGTAGAGGAGCAGACAGAAAAAAAAAAAAAGTACCATTAAAGAAAAGTAACGTGAAGCCAGAGTTTGAGATAATATTTGCCTACCAGGGAAGTGGAGGAGAATCACACAATATTCTTGCACTTCATTAAAAGATTTCAGTGTAAGGGTAGATAGTTAAGTCATTTGGTCTCAGTCTTCTTGTCCCTCCAGAACACTAATAATCTCTAGCGCTATTAGATTTTAAAAAAAAACTGGGTTAGAAACAGTTGCAAAGTCAAATACTCCAGTTAAGATACTAGAATTTAGGTTGCCTGTGCAACCTTAATTTTGTCCCTTTGCGCAAACATTGTGTTACTGTCTTTAATTACATGATCACAGACTATTTTCCCATGGGGTTCTTGCCTTATTCAGTACACAGGATACAGGATGATCTGGGAAGCAATCAGAGCTGTGGCGTGCAGGAGACAGTCTGACCCTTACCTCATTTGTTGAGGAAATAGAGATGTGTGTAATGATAGTGAATGAAACAAGGAATTGCAGATCGGAGAACCTGGGTCTCATTGTTTAATGCAGCTGGTTGCAACCCTAAGAGATGGATTCTAACCCTGCCTCTGCTACAGTTCCTGTGTGGTGCTAAGCAAGTCACTGAAACCAAACTTTTCATATGTGGTCATCAGTTGCGTGTTCCAGATTTTTTGGCTGATAAGTGTAAGATACTAGAGGGACCTGTCCTGCAGAAGCTAAGAGTGCTCAGTGCTCCTGCCTGTCACTTAAGCTGATGGGCTGGTGCTTTAAACATTTCAAGTGGTAGTAAAATGCCACTGAGTATTCAGAAAAAATAAAAGGTCACAGGCATCTCTAATTGGGCACCAGGCCTGGCCAAAATGTTTGCGGGGCCCAAGGCAGGATGCTGGGAGCAGGGCCCTTAGCCCTGTGAGGCCTAAGGCAGGATGCTGGGAGCAAGGGCCCAGGCCCGGTCGGTGTATGGTGAATACCCAGCAGCGCAAGGCCCCAAAAGTGCGGGACCCAAGGCATTTGCCTTGCTCACCTTGCCCTAGGGCCGGGCCTGTTGTGCATCAGTAGTTAATGAACACTTCAGAAATTGTGAGCTTAATCTCCCTTTGCCTCATACCCCATTATTAAAATGGGTATTAAAAAAAGATCACTTTGCCTCTCCAGGGTATTGAAAAGATCAATTTGTTATCTTTGTAACACACTCTGATGCTGTTGTGAGAACCATAGCTTCCAGCAGAAAATTAATAATGTTATTTTCAGAACAATATTTGGATGGAAAACCAGGGCTTCATTTACATCAGTGGTTTCTCAAAGTGGTCCATGGACTTACTCTAAGAAAACTGCTAACTGGCCACTTCGGTTTGTTTATTTACTGGTTTACTGTTTGTAGTCAAGGAGAGCTGTAGAACCACACCACTTCCTGTGGTTCCCCTTGGCTGCAAAAGGCAAACCAGAGTCAGTGGGAGCTTTGAGGCTTGGTGGCTCCTGAACCGGTAAATAAACAAAAGGAGCACCTTAGGGCTGGTATACACTAAGACTTTACTCTGAAATTAGCCACCCAAGATTGATTAGCGAAGAGATTTGTCCATGCTACTAAGCTCATTATTCTGGAATTAGGGGGCCACAGAATTCAAACTCCGTAGTCCTGCTTTTCACCATGACGCTCCAGTGCCAATATTCAAACTATTTAGCCTCTGGGAGGCCTACCACAGTTGTCTGCTCTGACCACTTTGGCCACACCTGGCATCTCCACCGATCCCCCTCCCACAGAGCTCTAAACATCTCAGAAACTGGGGAAGTGCCTGTCCCACAAGGCCAGTTTTGATCCCTGTGTGCATAACTAGCACATAGAGACATGAGTGCCCCCAACATTCCCTCGGATACCTTGATGGCTGCCAGCGCTTCTGCTCCCACAGCCTCCGTTGCCCAGGGACACAGAAGAGCTCCAGCCTGGAATGCTAGGGAGAGCCCAGACCTCATTGAGGTGTGAGGAGAGGAGCCCAACCTCCATGAACTCTGCACCAAGAAGAGGAATGTCAATATCTACAGCAGGATCGCTGCCAGCCTTGCTGAGAAAGGCCATATGAGGAACCTGGAGCAGTGGAGGCTCGAAATCGAAGAGCTGGGCTTGGCCTCCCAGAAGGCCAGGGAACAGAGTGGATGCTCTGAGACAGCACCTGACACCTGCCGCTGTTATGACCAGCTGGATGCTATTCTAGGCGGGAGGCCAGTCACCTCCACCGCTGTGGTTGTCGAATCCGGCCAGGACATGGCTGGTGTGTCAGCTTGCAGAAGGGTGGGGTGGCAGAGGAGAACAAAGACATGGAGAAGGAGGAGCTAGCCAGGCAATGATGTCCAAGAACCAGGAGCTGCTCCTCACTTTGGAGCCAGTCCTCCCCCTCCAGGATATCTCCCAGGCTTCCGACAAACCTGGGGAGGGCACTACTGGTGAGTTCTCTACAAGCAGGCTCAGGCAATGGGCTGCAAGGGGCTACACACTCCTCTTTTGACGTATTCAGTGCGGGTGGGCTCACAAGAGTCTGGTCGTGTGTCTGAAGATGGAGCACCAAGCTGGAGCACTCGGCTCCATGATGCTCTCATGTAGGAATCTCTCAATCCTTCTCTCAAGTTCTTGGAATGGCCTGCCTACTCCAGTGGTAGGACACCTTCCTACTGCAAGCCACTGCTAAGTAGTCTGGGGTCGTGAAACCACACAGCAATGCAGCACACAGCCCAGGGTCATACCCATACTCAGCATTCACTCCTGATCAAGCATGATGATGCAGAGAAGACTGATATCAGGCATGGAAACCTACCAAGAGGAGGAAGAGGAGGGGAACCCATTAGCTCTCTTTCCAGCAAGTGGCATCTGCCACTCACACACACATTTTTCCCCGCTTCGTCCAGCAGACAGAGACAGAAATTCTCTCTCTGCAGGATGCTTTGAATGCTGAATCTGGAGTGTGCAGGACACATTAGGAAGTTAAGCCAGCTCATCCCTCCCTCCTGTCTACAGGCTCCTGGCCTGGCCAGACCTTCCTATGCCTGCTTGTCTCTGTGCCAAATGGACCCCAGACATATCTGCTGTCCTGACATGTTGCCCAGAGGGTTTCCTGGGTGTCTGAGTCCAAGACAGGTTCTATCAATGTGGACTTGCTACCTCAGAGCAAATTTGATTCTTCCCTTTACTGAGAACAAGGAATTTATACTTTACAAAATCAGATACCCAGAAGTTGAACTTAGTAAATCTGAACTAATCACGTAGTGCAAACAAGGCTTTATAGACTAACAAATATATTGGATCATGAGATTTTGTGGGTAAAACCCATTTCATCAGATGAATTGGAGTGGAATTACAGAATCCAGGATATATATAACAGCAAAAGCCTGTCAATTGTAAGACTAGTGCAGCGAAGCTAATTAAGTCAGGCTGAATGTGTCCCGTTCATAGCTTATGATGTTGAAATTGGACTTTCAAAGGAGAGGGAAATTGCCTTTGTAGTGCATTAACTAGTTAATATTTTTGTCCAAGATCAAGTTGATAGTTGATAGTGTCAAACTTGTAAATTAATTCCAGTTCTGCCGTATATCTCTGTAATTGGGAGATAAAATTGGGTGGATTTTATTTGTTTGTTTTAAAACTGAAAACAGAAATGTCATCACATGGACATATGTTGATCCACATCTTGAGTTATCAATGGTATTTGAAGTTTTTGGGGCTACCCCCAGCTCCTTCCTACTGGGTGCTAGTAATCTCCTCTGGTTCTGCCTACTCCCCCATACTGCAAAGGGGCATAAGTACTCCTTACTTTATTAGATGCCCATGAGCCTTTCTGCTGCTCACCCACAGGACTGTCAATATAACCTGAGTTTGTGAATTCTTCCAGCCTGAACATTTATGGATGTTTAATATGCCTTATTTTGACTGGCAACCTCAACTATAAATTAAGACAAATTTTGTGTTGGAATTATGTCTAAAAGATGCTGGGCTTGCTGTCCAGTTGAGAATACAGACTTTATAGTTGTATTACTAGCCAGCCAGAGTGGTAGTGAGTATTGCAGGAGATGTGGGATGCCACATTTGACCAGTGCTGTCCAACTCCATTTCCCACTTGTCATAGAATCATAGGGCTGGAGGAGACCTCAAGGAGGTCATCAAGTCCAGCCCTCTGCCCAAAGCAGGACCAACCCCAACTAAATCATCCCAGCCAGGGCTTTGTCAAGCCGAGACTTAAAAACCTCAGGGATGGAGATTCCACCATCTCCCTAGGTAACCCATCCCAGTACTTCACCACCCTCCTAGAGAAATAGTCATGACACTATATGAATGCAAGCCCAACAAATTTTACTGAGGGCACAAATTCTGCCCAGTGTTACCAACTCTCATAATTTTTTTACAAGGCTCATGCTAATTATTATTGTACTAAAATCCCCAGCTCCTGGAGCCATGTGGATATGTGATTTCAACCTTAATGCCTAAAAAGAAAGTAAGTTTCTAGTCCTCATGGCTGAGCAGAAAACTCCAAAATGTGACCCCCTTCCCCTCCCCCAAGCACCTTAAAGGCTCAAAAGGCAAAAGGTAAATAAAGAGCCTGAGATCTTATTTGTACATAATCGTCATAATTTTTAAAGCCAATCTCATGATTTTGGTGAGCCTGACTCTACATTTTAAACGGCTGGGGTTGGCAACACTGCAGTCTATTGAACTGACTCTTGTGCTGCCAGTCCCCAGACATGGAGCCCTATTCAAAAGAGGGCTGGGTGCCCGTTCCTCCCAGCAACTTCAGTGAGTGTTGAGGTTGTACGACCACTCCTGAATTCAAGTCCTGATACAGCAGAGCTTGTCCTGGAAAAGGCAGTTCAGCCACCCCCTGCAGCAGAGTTTTCCACTAGAACAAGTGCTGAGTCCCCCAAAACACAAAGAGAACTAGGGTGAAGGCTATAAATTAGAGATGTCTGTGCCACTGGAAGGGTTGGAAAATGCCAATTGACTATTTCCCACTGTTGTGCTGTGAGGAGACTTTCTTGCCATGTGAATGTTCAGTGATGTCCTGCTAAATTGATCAGCTTACTTGTATTGCTGAAAAAAGAATGTGCATTTGAAATCCTGAACATCCGAATGGGAAACAACTCTCTTGTCCTGTCCAAAGCCCAACTAAGACTGGTCAGGAGCACACAAATGTTTATTTATTAGCTAGGTACCTGGATGTCTTAAATCACCGGGGGGAAAGGAAGTACACAGCTTTAGATAGGTGACAGACACTTCCTGATTTTGGATACATTAGCTCAGATATAAGTGAGGCTGCTCTTATACTGTCATCTTCTGTACATGCTCTTCCTCCTCTGTGCGTAGCATGGCAGGAGAAATAGTTTATGCTGATTTAAACATTTTGGGAACCTCTTCCAGGCCACTGCATCCACCTCAGCACCTCAGTAAGTCTTTGGTTTCTTAGTTCTATATTAGTATGATTTCTCTTTTTGGTTAGAAAAATGGAATCCTACTCTACTTTTTTATTTTAATTGTAGTACGGAGAGCTTAGAGAGAACAGTCTGTAAAACCAGGGAGCAGCCTTACAGCCTATGTTCATAGTGTGGGACTTCAGAGCATGTCAAATTCCCTACTATTGTCAGAACTGGATACAGAATTTCTGTAGGCTTTATTATACAGTTCATTATATTAGTACTATTGATACAGCCACAACACTACAAGTGTAGCCAGCGGCAGCCTATATATATATGCACAATTACAAGTGCAATTGAATATGTTGTTTTATGCTGTCTTCATACGTATTTGGAGGATTGAAGTGAATTTACAGTTCTTACTAGAGTGGGATAAGTCAGAGCTTAAGGAGCAAGGCAAATCTTGAAGAATGAACAGCACAGAAGGAGTCTGGAAGCTCCAGGAACAGGAAGGATTTAATTGTCTTTAGAAGAAAGTTGGTGGGGATTCATTTAGGTACACTGAATCATGGAGTTTGTGTGAAGAAAAGGATTTACTAGCCTCTGATGGAAGACTCAAACTTATTTGAGGAAGTTATAAAAGTGGTTGGAGAGAAGGGAGAATTTTGGCTAACAGAAAATTACAGGCAACCACAGGATTTTGTCCAGGATTCTGAAATGGGAACAACTTTCTCAACTTCCCATGTATATCTGTGTGCAGAAGAGAAGGAGACATGTTTCATACCAAATGCATTTTGGAAAGTTGCAACTTAAAGATGACTCCCAGGGAAAAACATAGTAGTCAGGATGAGCGGATGCAGGGAAAATGCATATCAGAGTAACAAAGAGACAAAGACATGAGCTAAATGTTAAGACGGGTTCTCGAGCTTTTTCAGACTGTGACTCCATCTTACTACGTTTTAGGGCACCCAACCGAAGTATCCAGAAAGAAAGGGCGTATGGTCACAACCCCTTGAAATCTGTTCATGTCCCAGTAAGGCAAAGAATCCTTGATTTTAAAGGGTGCAAAATATAAGCAAAAAAATTATAATGCAATTTTAAAAGAATTTGCTAGAAAATTACTGACCATAAGAACAACCATACTGGGTCAGATCAAGGGTGCGTCTACACAGCACTCTTAACTTGGAATAAGATACACAAAATTTGCACTTCAAAATAGCTTATTTTGAAATTTGGCCCTGTCTACAAAGTGCCAACATTCAAAATCATGTGCTATTTTGAGACATCCCTTAACCCTCATGGAGGAAGGGTCATAGGGATGCTGAAACAGCGTGCCTGTTATTTCGAAAAATATTTTGAAATATTGGGTGTGTTTAAAAGACATGGAGTAGCTATTTCAGGATATTTCTGGTATCGCAAAATAGCCCTACTGTGTAGACGTATCTCAAAAGTCAATTGAGCTCAGTATCCTGTCTTCCAACAGTGGCCAATGCCAGATGCCCCAGAGGGAGCGAAGAGAAACAGGTAATCATCAAAGGGATCCCTCTTCTGTCATTCATTTTCCAGACCCTGACAAACAGAAGCTATGGACACCATTCCTACCCATCCTGGCTAATAAGTATTGATGGGCCTAACCTCCATGAAATGATCTAGTGCTTTCTTGTACCCTGTTAAATTTCTGGTTTTCACGTCCCTGGCAAGGAGTTCCACAGGTTGACTATGGTCTTCATGAAGAAAAATGTTATTTTCTTTGTTTTAAACCTGCTACCTGTTAATTTCATTTGGTGACTCCTAGATCTTATATTATGCGAAAAAGTATATTATATTTTCCTTGTTCACTTTCTCCATACCCGTCATGATTTTATAGACTTCTATCATATTTCCCCTTATCTCCTCTTTTCTAAAATGGCAAGTCCTACTCTTTTTCACCTAATCTTCATTTTACGCCCATTCCAAATCCCTAATCATTTTTGTTGCCCTTTTCTGACCCTTTTCCAATGCCAATATATCTTTTTTGAGAGGAGGTTACCACATCAGTATGCAGTATTCAAGATGTGGGCGTACCATGGATTTATATAGAGGCAATAAAATATTCTCTGTCTTATTCTCTATCCCCTTTTTAATGATTCCTAACATCCTATTTGCCAGTCCACATTGAGTGGATGTTTTCAGAGAACTATCCACAATGACTCCAAGATCTCTCTTGTGTAGTGCTAGCTAAATTAATCCCCATAATTTTGTATGTATAGTTAGGATTATTTTTTCCAATGTGCATTACTTTGCATTTATCAATATTAATATTCATTTGTCATTTTGTTGCCTAATCCCCTACTTTTGTGAGATCCTTTTGAAGCTCTTCACAGTCAAATAGTATTATCCGAAACTTTAAAATCATGATGATGCTCTTTAAAAACTGACAAAATAGTGTAGAAGTTAAATCTTTCTCTTCAGGGTAGGACGGCGGAGTGATAACTCAATGAGACAGTGGTAATTATCTATGTAATGAAGAATTAAACTTTTAGTGTTAAGTAATTATTTCACAGTGGCAAATGGTCAAAACATACATTAAAATTGATATTTGAGTTTTACCCATGTGTTTGCCAAATATAGGCCCATTTCTTAACAGGAAAAGAGAGCAAATATAGGATGAGACAGAGAAAGTTGAGATGTTTAATGCTTTTTTTGTTTCAGTCCTTATTAAAAAGATTAACTTAACACAATATTAACAAAAATGAGGAGGGGGTTTGGGGCCAGAAAAGGGAAAGAACAGGTTAAAGTATGTTGAGATAAGATAGATGCAGCAAAGTTGACCAGACCTGATTAAACTCATGACAGAATATTTAAGGAAATAGGCCAAGCGATATCAGAACCATCAGTTGTTTTCAATTTTCAAGACCTCATGGAGGAGAGAACTGAAGAAAGACACACAGCACTTGTCTTCAAAAAAGGGGAGGAGGGGGAAGGATGGCCCAGGAAATTACAGACCAGTCAATCTAATTTTGATACCTGGAAAGACATTGGAAAAAATTACCAAACAATGAATTTGTTCAGACCAGAGGCTAATAAGATGATAAGCAGCGCTGCACTAATGACAGCAGCCATGTGGGGAGGCAGCAGATTAAAGGGGCTGGCAGCCCAGGGACCTGTGGAAGCTGGGGAACGGCTACCTCCCTTCCAGCCCAAACTAGCCCACCGTCCAACTAGCCAGGCCCACTGAGCTCCAGCCCAGACCCAGTCACAGGCAGTTCAGTCTTGACCTGGCTGCTGCCACAGCACCCATCCCAATCCAGCTGCAGGGGGCCAGCCACCAACTCCATCCAGCAACGGCAGCCTTGATCCAGGCCTGGCCATTTGATTGCAGCAGCCTGTCCCCAGTCCTGCACTTACCACACTAGGGACAGGGGGATCAGTCTGCATCCAGCTCTGGCAGCATGGCACTGGCCCTGATCATGGGTTGGGAGTAGCTGGCGGTGACCTCCATCTGGCTGCATCAGCCTGGCCCCAGCCCTGACCAGCAGAAGGCCTGCCACAGCAATGTCCCCACATAGCCAACCTGTACTCCAAGTTGTGACCATGGCAGAGGCAGCAAACAGAAGCATTGGGGCAGATACACCAGCCAGGTAAAGTGACCTGGACCTCGGGCCTCCTCACACATTCCCTGCCCCCCCCCCCCCCCCCCCCC
>JANRFK010000270.1:11541808-11566249 GCA_030068395.1 Apalone spinifera | reverse complement strand
CAAATCAAGCCCGGGATATTTAAATCCCGGGCTTGATTTGCAATTTCAAATGCCAACATTAACCTCCCTAGTTCAAACTAGGGGGCTAGTGTAGACATACCCCCAGAGCTATTTTCGCCACCCTGATTGACCCTTTCTGAAAGCAAATTAGATGGAGCCAATAGCACAGCTAGATAGAATCTGTGCTGCAGGCCCACTGTTGGGTTAGCCACTAGGCCAACAGGACATATGCCCCACTCCCTGATCCCATTTCCCTGGCAGGAGCACCAGGGCAGGGTGGCAGAAGGGGTGGGGAGGGGGTCCTGCACATGCTACTCTGCCTCTGAGGCGGTCACTCAGAGTAGATGATCATGATCAGCAGCCCGGGAGCAAGCTGGAGGGGGAGGTGGCTCCACAAGGGGCGGAGCCACGGTATTCAGCCCTCAGAGCTGTGTGGAGCGCCCAGCGGAGCACTCTGGAGGTAATTTAAAGGGACCACAGCAGCAGTGGCAGCCGGAAGTTCCAGGCCCCTTTGAAAAGCAGAGGCATGGGGCAATTGCCCCCCAGCCCCTGTCGGCGGGCCTGGTCAGGAGGGCTCCTTCCAACCTTGAAGTCTGTGTCTGATTCTCTTGTAAATTTCCTCTGAGGTTTCATTGTTACTAATGCTGTGTCCTCACCTCCACCCCGAGCAGGACTATTAATAGTTCTTCTTTCTCTAGGTTACGGCGCTAACACAGTGGTCAACAAATGTCTGGCCAAAAAAGTCCCAATCCCAGTCTATGCCTTGATCATAATTGTTCTGGTCTCAGGTCTGGTAGTCGCTCTCATAGGTGAGTCCTAGCCAGGTCCACGATCTCCGCACTAGACCAGGCGGGCGCCTGCTTCTTGCGGCCCCAACTGGGAGCCGCCAGCCTGGTCCTGGAAAGGGCTGGGCGGCAGCGGGTGGCTGGCTCATGCTGTGCCAGGTGCAGGGTCTGCTGGCAAGCTTGCAACTGGCATAAGCACTGTAGCCAGACTGTGCCCCTTTAAGGGCTCCGGGGCCAGGAGGGGGGCAGAAGAGTTTCCCTGGTTTGGCCCAGAGTGGCCACCAGGGCAACCTGGGAAGGGCTGGCCTCCAACTAATTCGAATTAAGTGGCTACACAGCCCTTAATTCGAACTACTTAATTCAAACTGGGCGTTAGTCCTCATAGAATGAGGTTTACCTAGTTCGAATTAAGCGCTCCGCTAGTTCAATTTAAATTCAAACTAGCGGTTTGTATGTGTAGCCCCTATTAAAGTTAATTTGAACTAATGACTGTTAGTTCGAATTAACTTTGTAGTGCAGACATACCCCCAAGAGTGAAGCCTCTTGCGGACTTCCTGGAGTCTCCAGCCCTTTTCCCCTTGTGGGATCAGAACTCTTCTTGGGAGAGGGGATTGTTTTTTTGGAAGGGGGCCTGATGTGTCCTTTCCTGAAGAGAGCCAGCTATCCCCACTGATTATTCTGAATTCCCACATTTTATTGGGCTGTGGCACCCACCTGCGTTTGGGCCTCGCTCTCTGGGCAGGGTGCTGAGCCGTGGGTTGGTTCTATCCTTGCTGAATTCACTGCTGGGACTCAAATTCCGTGGTGCTCTTAGTTCCCTCTGAGCATCTGACGGAGGGTTAAGCAGTCTCTGAAACCTGAATGTGCGGGACTGGTTCCCCCAGATGCTGGAAGGGTCGCATTTTTACTACGTTATTTTCTCTTGTCCAGTAATTGCAAGTCTGTATTCGGTCCATCCCGGATCTGCTGGGGTCCACTCTCTGGACCCCCCTGCTTGCCCCACATGCCCAGATGGCTGGTTCCGGAACCAAGGGAAGTGCTACTATTTCTCCGAGGTCGAAGGGAACTGGAATGACAGCCAAACAAACTGCTCTGGGTTTGGGGCCTCCCTGGCTGTGTTTGACAGTGAGCAGGAGATGGTGAGAGAGAGAAAGACGGTCATAGATGCTTGATAATGACTGGGACTGGTCTGTTCAGGGCAGACATGGCTGGAGGGGGCAGGGCCCAGCTTCTGTTCTTGCTCTGGCCCCGCTCCTGTGGGGAGGCCCGAGGGAGCGAAGGCCTGGGAGCTGGATGCCAGTGGTGGTCTGTGTAAGACTGAGCTTTCTTCAGCGAGCTCCAGACAGGAGGAGCCCTTCCGCTGGGCCTAGCCAATGGGGCTGGGTGCATGTCAAGAGGGTTTGGGAACATGGAATATGCTGCCATGCTCAGGTGGGGGAGGGGGGTGGTATCCAGCTAAGCAGGACACCTGCTTTATGCCTGAGCAAACCTCTTAGCCCCCGGCCAGCTCCCTCCTCCGAGCCCCTTCTCCGGAGGGGAGAAGGTACAAGCAATGGGGTGGTCTTGCAGGGAAGGACTGGAACTTATACCCACATTAAGCCACGCAGCTTTCCCTGCCCTACAAGAATTGTTGGAGGGGGAGGGATTTGTAGACAAGAGCAGGGGGACTGTGTGAATGGAGAGGGTCAAAGCTCATCCCTTGAACACCTCAGCCCCTTGGATGGGAGTGGAAATTCCCCTTTGAAAAAGGGGCACAGCAAGTCCTTAGATTCCCCCACCGTGCAGAGCCCTCTAGGGTGGAGGAGACTTGGTACCACACTCTCAGGATCTCATTCACGTTGTCCCTTTGTGTTTCTAATACAGACACTCCTGCTGCGCTATACAAACAAACTTAACCACTGGCTCGGCCTAAGGAGGGAGCAGGGCCAGCCCTGGAAAAGGGTCAATGGCACCGAATTCAACCTCTGGTGAGTCTCTCTTTTTATACAGGAATGTCGCCCCGGAATTGGCCTGTATCCCAGAACTTGACAGGCCTCCAGTCAGCCATTCCCAGTGTGCAGCCACTGCCGGCAGAAAGCCAGATACCACTCAGAGAGGAGGAATTTCAGGCCTTTGTGGGATGAGGCCAGACAGCTGCACACTTGCCCATGGTCAGTTAAAATGGAAGAATAAAATAAAAAGTTACGGCAAAGAATTAGGGGTGGCAGAGTGTCAAGGACTAATCTTTTAACCGATATGCAGGTGTATATCTATTAATGGTGTAGGTTACACTCTGCTGGTTCCTGGGGAGGTGGCTTCACTGCAGCAGGGAGGCAAAGCCTCTTTCCTGGGAGCCACGCAGGCAAGGGCTGGCAGCCCCACTCCAAATGTGGCTTCGCTGAGGGCTCTGCAGTATAAGGCACGTCAGCTGCCACCAGGCCCAACAACCCTCAAAGCCACAACTCCAGGACTGAGTCCCATACTCCACCCAGCACTTTCACACAGCATCTCAAGAATCAGGTGAGTCCAGAGATAGACCTCGACAGAGCTCAGGGACAGCTCACAGAGCCTCCAGCCTCACAGCCAGTCCTATGGAAGGCCGGTTGGAATGTTTGTTGTTAGAGCCCTGCGCCGATACAACATTTGTATCCATATCTGCAAACCTGTGGGTACATTAGCTCATCTGGATATTGGCTTTGTTTTACAACAGACTCCATAAAAAGCACTTGCAAAGTTAGTACAAACTAACATTTCCTACAGACACTGACTTGTTTATACCTCTCTATAGACCAGTGTTTCTAGCCAGCACACACTGGTGTGCTGCAAGGCAGTTGGAGGTGTACCGCGGAGAAGACTTTCAAAATGGCTGCCTTAAAAGGGCAATGTCTGCTCTTAAAAAAAAATATCTTTTGGTATTCCTCGGTCTTAAAAATTTAAGAAACACAGCTATAGATTATATGCTGAAATATAAGTACAATATTTATATGTCAATCAATGTTATGTTATAATTATATGGTAAAAATGAGAAAGTCAGCAGTTTTTCAGTACTAGTAGTTGTGACACTTTTGTTCTTTTTATGTCTGATTTTGTAAGCCACTTAGTTTTGAAGTGAGGCGAATATCACCTTGAGGTATGCCAGACAAGTCAGACTCCTGAAAGGGATACGGTAGTCTAGAAAAGTTGAAAGCAGTGTTCCCTGTAAGCTGTGCACTTGTGTGGCCACTCAGGAGAGATTCCAAAGCCACTCAGCTGATTAGCTGAGTGCCCACAGCTAGGTTTGTGTTTGTACTGGTGGTGCACATTGGCACATGTCTCAGTGCCCATAAAATTATTCCACACATAGATGGGAAAGATTAGAGGGAACATTGGCTGACAGCCACTGTTCCAAGAAGCATCCCTTCTGGGAAAGTCCTAGTGAGCTTGCCGTATTGTGAGAATGGTCCTGGAATCCTTCCTTTTGGGGCACTCTGGCTAGAAACTGGGTCTGAAAGAGCCGATCACAGGTCCCAACTGGGACAGAAATCACCAGGAATTGGAATAAAAAAACTCGACCTGGAATAAAAGTTGGGTCTGCCTCTCCACCCCTCTACCCTGTTCCCCTCAAACCAGCTCTGATTATTTCCCTAGTCCCCATTTGTTCAATTTCTACCCGGGAGGAAGTGCGGTGGGATCTCTTTGCTCCCTGTACAGAGGGGGCCTGATAGCTAATTGCAGTGGTGCACTTATGTGAAGCTCTCAGAGGGGCAGGAAGTGTCCAGACCCGGCCTGACTCTACCTCCTGGTTTTTGTGTTGCAGGTTTGATATTAAAGGTGGAGGAGACTGTGCATATCTGAGTCCTACCTTTGTTGGATCTTCAAGGTGCTCTTCACATGCACACTGGATCTGCAGCAAACAGGATGCATATACAGCAGGAAAGGGAAGGGAAGCCAAGGATATGAACATCTGAGAATAAACAAAATGTAACCTGGGAAAGCTTGAAGCCCTTCCACCTGCAGACAGGGCAGTCTGAGTATTTATTCCCTAAGTTCTCCAACATTTTGTCCTGGTTCAGACTGTAAGTACCTCAAACAGCACAGCTTCCATGTTCTCCGCAACTGGATCCAAAGCTGAACGGAGCTGTCGCTTTCTCAGGAATCTTTTCTGAATGTAACTATCCCTGTGTTACTCACTTGTAGGTGTACACATTCACTGGTGTTTCCCCATGTACATGTAAATGCTGGGCCTTGGAGAGGCCTGCCTTAAGGAGCGGGGTCCAGTCTGCAGATCGTTCAAGAAGCAGACTCGGGTGGCAGGGGACCGTCACCTTAAGCGGTGCCTACTTGAGTAAGCTTTGAGCCTGACCTGGTACGGAGGCATTCCTTGAGCAGCAGATCCCCCTTCCCATGTTTCTGAGGCCTCAGGGCTCCTCATCCTCCCACTACATTTCACCTGAGGGAATCTGGGAGCCATTGGTGGACCACTGCAGCTACCAGGCCTTGGCACCTTGAGCCAAGATGGAGGTCACTGGTCTGGCCCTATGTACTGCTGGGGATGTTAGTGGTTAATACACCCTAGCCCAGCTGCAGGGGGCGCTGTAGCCCAGCTGGGCTAGAGTGCCCCACAACTCCCGTTTAATTGGCAAACCAGTTAATTGTTAAGTTTAACCTGTTAACTCATAAACAGGGTTTTACGTCCCTACTTGCCACTCGTGTCTTACCCACCCCAGCGGCCATCTTGGACCCAGTGGGTGGCTCCTCATTCATGGAGGCCTTGCTTATTGTTCTCAGTCTTATCTTCAACCCTGTCTATGCGTCATTGGAGGCTGCGGACTAGACGTGGGCTGCAGACTAGACGTGGGCTGCGGACTAGACGTATCTGCATTTCCCTTGCCTGCGGAGCCACTGGAGTGTCCTCGTCCGGAGGCCCTGGGCTGGGAATGGGGACCTGCCTTTGGTCCAGAAAATAGCAGTGTTGTCCGGTTCATCCTCCTCTCCCATCCTGGAGAACTTGAAGGCCTGTTACCAGGGTGTTCGGGTAGAATGTCTCCAAAACACCTTGTAAACTTTGTGGACTTTCTCCATTTCTGTATCCCTTTGAGAGTGTATCTCCTGATCAATGAGGTACTTCTCAGGCCTGTGCGGGCTCATTAGGGTACATTGGCCTGGGTACCCCCAGTAACCAAGTGCTTGGAGAAGCACTTTTTTTGTCCCAATACAGGGATATGAAGAGTTTTAGTCCCACCTGTCTACTAAATGTCTTGTGATCATGGCGGTGAACAACAGGGCCCAAACAGGGCAGATTCAAGTCCTGTCCTTGAGGACAGAGATGTGAAGAGCCTAGACCTCCAAAGCAGAACGAGATGCACCTCATTGTCCCTTCAGATGAGGACTGTGATTCGGTGAGCCCGGCTGGCCAAATATGACTTCCTCCATGGTCAGCTATGGCCAAGTCTGAGGTGCAGTTGCCCTCTCAGATGAATTTTGAGAGTGTGTCATTTTGCCCTTGGTGGCAAAACCGTCTTTGTGATCCATCCTTGATGTGGTAGATGTCTCAGCCAGGGTGATGGCCTCGGTGGTTACTATGAGAGGCTTCCTGGCCCCAGAACTGGGGGATCACGCTGGGCTGTCTAGTGAGCCCTTCAGGACTTGCTGTTCGATGGCTGAACCTCATTTTCGGACAAGGCTGATGGAGGCCTGTGTTCCTTTACAAATTCGAGGGCTGCCTTACGGTCTCCGTGTATGTGTGTGAATATGCCACCCCCACAGAGACGCCATTACGGGGTGCGGCAAAAGCAGGTGTATGCACCACTGCTGCCTTTTGCACCCCCTTTTTCTCCGAGACAGTGAGACCCTCCCAGGGAGAGGGTTAGGTCTCAGGAGAGAAAATTCTGGAGGTTAGGGCTTGAGCATTCAGCTCACCCTCCTTCAGCGCCTGCTAAGCACCTCTTTTTGATTCATCCCTCCACAGTCCCATGCCAGTTATTCTTCTATCCTTGTCTCCCTACGCTCTCCATTCTTCTGGGGACAGGCTGTCTTGTTTTTCCAATGTCTGGATCTTTTGGACGCTCTCAGATTGGGTTATGCTCTCCCGTTCCTCTCCATGCCCCCCCTCACCATCCCATCCCTCCTCAGGGACCTCGCTCACAAGCTTCAGTCCTTTGAGCAGGTCACCTCTCTGATAGCGTTGGGAGCGGTGAAGGAGGTTCTGCAAAGGGGCTGTGGGTTCCACGCTGGGTATTTATTGATAAGCAAATCCAAGTCAGAGGTCCATAAAATCATGACTGGTTTGGAAAAAGTGAATAAGGAAAAGTGATTTACTTGTTCACACAATATAAGAACAAGGGGTCACGCAATGAAATTAATAGGCAGCAGATTTAAAACAAACAAAACCTAGTTTTTCTTCACTCAATGCATGGTCAACCCGTGGAACTCCTTGCCAGAGGGTGTTGTGAAGACTAGGATTTTAACAGGGTTCAAAAAAGAGCAGATAAACTCATGGTGGTTAGGTCCATCAATGGCTATTAGTCAGGATGGGTGGGAATGGTGTCTCTAGCCTTTGTTTATCTGGAAATGGATGACAGGAGAGGGATCACGTGATGATTACCTGTTTTGTTCCCTTCTTCTGGGGCACCTGGCATTGGCCACTGTCGGCAGTGAGGATACTGAGCTAGACCGACCTTTGGTCTGACCCAGCCTGGCTGTTCTTATGTTTTTAACCGAGGGGGGTCAGGCTGGCCAGGGAGGGGCTATTGGCAGATGGTACAAATGTCGCTCCTCTATGCGTACTCTTAGGCAAAAGTCTCCAGCTCACAAGGTGCAAACACAAACCTACTTGGAATATGACGTCTGCATTATACCTCAAAGAACCGCAGTAGGGCGTTGTTTCTTCTGACCCTTGTTCATCCTGGTCACTTAAACAGCTAAGCTGTGGTGCTCTTAATGACAAGTATTATCAACGCCTTTGGGGGGGAGAAATACCAGCCATCCTCTGATTCTGGGAGGATTTTCAGTCCCTTCCTTTCTACAACTTGCTCTGTTTGAAATATTGGTGCTTCCGATCCGCTGATGCAGCCACAGCACTGAATGTTACATCCTCTGCCATGCCCTGTGGTTGCATCTGTGAATATTATTTGATACTTATATCCGTTCATAGCTATTATTTTCCATTGTCATCATCTAGTTGGTCCTGCTGGATAACACAGACCAGAGAACCTCAATTACTGATTCCTGCATCGAGCCTATAATTTGTTTGAATTGTAGCATCTCTTTTTTCCAGAGATTGATCAATCCCAGTTTGATTTTAAACACTCCAGGTCATGAAGAATCCTTCACATTCCTATGCAAGTGGTCCAAATAGATAATTAGTTTCATTGTTAAAATCTGTATAAATTCACACTTTATTTGTAGTCTGAATTTGTGCCGGCGTTTCAAGCTTGCTCTGCTGCTATCTTAGAGAACCCCCTGCTATCAGGAATCTCCTCCTGGGGGCAGTGCCAATAGAGTATAGTCCTAACCTTTGACTCATCTCTTGGACTGAACTGAATGGTCTTTCACAGTAAGGTAGGTTTGCCAGACCGTAATTCATTTTGGTTCTTCTCAGAATTCTTTCCCACATTCCTGTGCACAGCGTGGCCCTTAAACTTTTCAGCTGCCTTGGAGATGAAATTTTCCTTGGGATTTCTATGGCAGAACCTGTCTAGGAAATAATGAGGGGTGCTCTATCCCCTCAGAGTTATATTCGAATTGCTCCCTTGATGATTACAAATTGTGCTGTCTGCACTTTGTTTTCTTTCGCTTCCATTCTTGACTGTAATGAGAGAGCCATTCCCAATCTCTATTCAGACCCATTCTGATGGTGTCAAGTTTGCATCTAAATTCCATCTCAGCAGTTCTAGGTTGCAGTCTCTTTCTGAAGTGTGGTGTTTTTTTTGTTTTTGTTTTGTTTTGTTTGTTTTTTTTTGCACTGAACTAACCTGTTCAGGCCACATCTAAGTTTTGGCACTTTGTCATATTCATCTCTAAACCCTGACCTTTTCTCTCTGGACATGTGTCCAAAACTCACCCAAGCCCTCATAATCTCACAACAGTCCCTGCTGAGTTTGAACACTGGGTTCTCCTTTACCTCATCCTCAAACAGAAATGTAGCAACAATCCTTCTTCATTTATTTTAGTGTGATGTTAATGACATTTTTAACAATCTGTGCCTTTTTTCAAATTTTAGAAGTATTTTTATATGCATAATACTTTGAAAATCAGTTTTCATATTTTTATATTAAATAAAAAGTATTTAATTTAATGAAGGACATCTGTAGGAAACTTCTGCTTTCTCCTCAGAAGTGATAGGCACAGGAAGAAAAATGCTGCTTTTAACTGTCTGAATTTAAACAAAACAAGCACAGAAACAGTTTCCTTCCCTTTTCAATTTGTTTTTTAAACATTTCTGGTTTTTAGTTGTTTACATTGAACACAGTATTGCATTTGCACGATGTTTCTTTGTTTGTTTTTGTTTTTATTCTCCTCATTGTCTATTTTCAGTTCCAAATGAGGAGTGTGGTTGAGCAGCCAGCCAATCAGTAACTCTGAGATTCTTTATCTGCACTTTCATAAAATGTTTTAAGTATTAAATGACCTTGCCCCATCTATGTGATTAGTAGTTACTACTTGAAAGAAGCCATTTTAAAGTATTGTTGTTAATTAGTTTAATTATCTGGAAATGCGTAAGCAACTTTCCTACCCAACACACAAGCCAAGAGCCATCTTTGAACACTACATAAGTTAAAGATTCTTTTAAAGAATCCTGTAAGTTTTTTAAAAAGACTCACATCTTAATTCCAAACACCTTTATTTTTTATATATCTGAAGCAGAATTTGAACTTCTATTAAACTAAACACTTAAAATGGTGAGATTTTGCTTTCAGAGAGGAGCTATACACTAGTCTTGTGAAATGTGGAGAAATAGCAGCTATAATTTGAATATTAGGCAAAAATATTAAGAAACTTGTCTTAAACACAGCTTTTTGAATGGCTTCTTTTAACTGAATGTGAATACTTTGTAAGACTGAAGCTTTCACCTTTGCACCTTTATAATCTTTACCTACATAAGCTGTCAATTTAAATTTTTATAATATGTGATCCATCAAACACTTTCTCTTCCATGTCTACAAATGATTTATTTATGCTACACTGAAACTGGTCTCTCTCTAAATTTCTGTTACAGCCTTTTCTGTAGATCACTGGGGAGAACTTTTAATTGATTAATAACTGGATGCGTCTTGTTTAATAATAAAACAATCAGTTATTTAGGGTGACTTTTTTTTTTTGCTTGTTTTTAATCACAGCACTCCCCAAGGCAGTGTTTCCCAATTTTATTTGACCACGGAACCCTTGTAAACTCGAAATAATTTTGCGGAACCTCTAATAACAGTCATATATATGGAGCTGAAAAAGTAGACCACAAATAAGTAAGGATAATAATGAGCAAATGCTAAACAAAGTCATGAGATCAAAATTTAAGTTTAATTGCCCATGTTTAAAAACAAAAATCACATTTATGTTTACAAAAAAATTGTTAAGTAATAAAATGTTATTGTAATAAAATTTTCTCGTGGAACCCTTATTTCCACTTCGCGGAACCCCAGGGTTCCTGCAACTCCATTTGGGAAACACTGCTCTAATTCAAGACAAAGAACCTCATGTCATTAGCATAGTGTGGAGCCACAGCCCTAAATCGTCACTGAGAAACCATTAAGATTTGGTCCCTACTATGTCTCAGTTCCCTGAACTAAATGTTAATAGTTTTAAGGACAAAGCCCAATAGGCTTCATGACTTTTTAGCTGCACCCTACCCAGGAGATTTGGTAACCTGTTGTGATATTGACCCCTGTCAGCATCCCCAGCCAGCACCTCCGCTTGTTCAGAAACCATAATACCTCATCTTCCATAACACCTTCCTAGCTACGATGATAGGCTGGTTCTATAGACCACGCGCTGTGACTTTTGGCCTCTTCCCCTTCTTCCTTCTCTCTTGCTCTAATCCAACTACACAAACAAAAGCTGCTGCCCCTCTCACAAAACACTCCCCATCCTTCACCAGGTTCATTGGCTCGCCCTTCATCCGGCTGTGTCTTTAGATGCTAAGCCCAGACTGCGCTCATGCCCTTTCTGTTTATGCCAGTGGCGTGGCCAGGAAAATGGGGTGGGCCCAGCTTTTGGGTGGGCAGCATTAACATGGGCTGCTTCCTCCGCCCCTGACACGAGGACTGTGGTTTTATGGGGCCTGAGCTACGACTAATAGGGACTCTCCTCCATCCTTTCCCCCTGCAAGTCACTGCTCACTCCTGCTGGAGAAATGGTGTCTGGGCATTGGGGTCCTGCCCCATCCTCCCACCTAGTGCTCTCCTGGGGACGGCCCTGCTTTGCCTGCCAATCTAGGCTCTCCCCTGGAGGGCTGGGTCCAGGCAAGTCCAGATGTGTCCCATTCCACCCGCCTTCTCCTGTTGGAGTCAGGCAGGCGCAGACACAATTGGTAGGGTGGAGGTGTTGAGAGCCATTGAACCAAACTGGGTGTGATAGAAACCTAGTCAAGCCAGGGGCTGCATCAGGACCACTCGTTCCCTCGCCAGGTGTTTCTCAACCAGTGGTACGAGTACCCTTGGGGGACTCGAGAGAAGTCTGGGGGGTACGTCAACACCACTGAAATTTGGAGAAAACTGAATTTTCGTTTTACGTTTTACAGAGCTTTATTATTGTTCTTTTTACACCCAAAAATTTCATCACCCACCCAGCTACGATTAAGTTATTTAAACAAATGTGTTGGGATGGTAGAAAAAAATTTGTGTGTCTGAAAACTGTAGGTACTGGGAGTACTTATATATATATATATATATATTTTTTTTTTTTTGAGAAAGGGGTACTTAAAAAAAAGGTTGACACACACTGCCCTCACCTATGGTATCAGGCCATGATGGGAAGATACCTCCTGGGCCTGAACCAACTGTAAGGATGCTGGGAGGTGCTTATATGGTAATGGTGCTAGGGCATAGATCATGGCCGTATATGTTCATATTTGTACTGCGGTAACCTGCATCAATGGTCTTTGGGGCTAAGAAAGGCAAGTGTGCATGAGCAATGAGTCAGGGTAATCTTACACGTATTAGGGAAATTATTTCCAACGTGACTCAAAGAAAAGCGCTGGGAGTCTTGGTCTTTAGTATGCAAACTTCCCGAATGAAACTCTTCACAACGGAGCATGTATATGGCGAGAGAGACTTTTCAGGGAGTCAATCCCAGCTCCTGTTGGGCCAGAGAAATAGAAGTGGAGCTAGCAATCAAGTCCCCCAATCCTCAAAGGAGCTTCCATTTTCCGTTTGAACGTTTTTTATTCCAGCTTTGAAATGCAAATAAACAAACAATCCCTTGGACTATTGACCACAACCAAGATCACAACCAAGCCTGCTGTCTGCTGCATTTCTGCAAATAGGGAGGCCATGGATGCCTTTTGCATTACAACAGGAAAGCTTCCTTCTCACAAATCCATTTAACAACAGCACTGCAGGTCTCCGAATGAATCTGCTTTCCTTTTATCACTCCACAGCTGTTCCTTTCGGCAGGGCCCACTATTGGGAACCTAGAACAAAGGAGAAATTCATAATTTGTGCATTTGAATGTATTAAACCAATGACGGCTTTTTCACTTCAAGAACTCACATTTGTAAAACCTCTCGCTTTCTTCCTTCTCCTGTGTATTTTTCCTACTCTGCCCTAGGGCAGATATGATGAGCAGGTGGTGTCTCAGCAGAAAAGACTTGTCGACATTACCAAAAGAGTTCTTTATTCCTAAGGGAATTCTGTGCCACTGCATAGGCGCAGAATTCATGTGTCCCAGAGAATTTTCTTTCCGTAGAAATTACAGTCTGCCCCAGAAGTGCTGCAGTTCCATCTTTTGCCCAACAGAGGTCACCGTGGCACCAGAACACAGCAGGAATGAAGAATTGCTCTAGGAGCAGAAATTCAACACCAGCACCCTTCCTACAGAAGGAGGTGAGCACAGACAGAGTGGGATGCACAGGGTATTGGGGGGGCGGGGTGTTCAGAATGGCTGGGGGGGTACAAACTGGGATGTGGGATCAGGAGATAGTGGGGGTGACAGTGATGAATCAAGGGTTGAATGGGGATGGAAGTGCAAGGCTTCATGAGGAGAGGGGAGGAGGCTACGGAGGCACATCAGGATGATGGGTGAGGGGGACAGGGGCAAATGCACCTGACTGAATGGGACAGCCTTCAGGCCAACCAGGATCTGCATGGAGAGGCTTCCTAATCCCTGAACAATCTCCTGCCAAAAAAGCATTCTGTTCTCTGCTGATCCCACCCACCCCAAACAACCCTCCAAGTTCACACCCAGGCTCCCCAGCAATTAATTCTCTCTCCCTTAGCTCCTCCGTTACTCTGACTCCCCCCAGCCTTTGCCCAGGTCCTGGTTCCATGTTGTAGCATAAATTATTACTCGAAGGGCTGTATTGATATGGCTAATAAGGAATCCATTTGTTTTAAAAAAAAACCATGTCTTGCGTCTTTTTTGTTGTCTGCACTGTTACAGAAATACTTGCTGATGGATATTTTGAAATAAATTATGAAAATAATTCAAGCCCACATGGCTATATTGTGTTATTTCAACAAAATATGCCAGATTTTGTAGAATTTTAAAATATTATGGGGAGAATTTTTATTTTTTATTTTGTGGGGACAGAATTCCCCGAGGTATAATAACAGCTACAAACATATAATAATTCCCACAGACATATGGCTGGAATTACACTGGAGTGAAGGTTGAGTACACACAACTGGAATTTAGAAGGATATTGCAATTATTCTCAAAATCAGTGTTAAAAACGCAAAACATACACAATTAAGTTTATTTTAAAAGACCTGTTGAGACATGGAAATACAGAGTTGGCAAATTAAACAACCTTAACACTGTCCTATAGTGACATCATTCAAGAACTAGACAATGAAGGTATTTTAGTGTTTTTAGTCCTAGCTTAGATTAATAGATCTTAAGTCTCAACAGGATGGTTTGGATCATCTACTCTGAATTTCTGTGTCCAGAAAGACACATTATGATACTCAATGCCATCCAGTATCACCCATGGAGGTGCTATGGATTGTCAACAAATTACACGCTCAGATGCAGGCCCCTTTGTGTTCTTGAACACAGCGTGCAGATGTGAACGCCTCATCTCAAAAAGATACACTGGAATTGGAAAAGGTTCAGAAAAGGGCAACAAAAGTGATTAGAAGGCTGGAACGGCTGCCAGATGAGGAGAAATTAATAAGATTGGCAATTTTCAGCTTGGAAAAGAGATAACTAAAAGGGGGATATGATGGAGGTCTATAAAATCATGATCATTCTGGAGAAAGAGAATAAGTAAAAGTTATTTATTCCTTGCTGTAACACAACAACTAGGGGTCACCAAATGAAATGAATAGTCAGCAGGTGAGAAACAAACAAAAGGAAGTATTTTTTTCACACAGTGGAAAATGCATGGTCTGTGGAACTCCTTGCCATAGGATGTTGTGAAGGCAAACACCATAAAGCTACATCTAGACTATGGTGCTACTTCGGGATACTTTCAGTAACCCAAAATAGCTATTCCACGTCTTTTAAATCAGCCCGTTATTTCAAAATAGATTTCGAAAAAAACGGGCTCACTATTCCAACATCCCTGTAACCTTATTCCACGAGGGTTAAGGGACATTTTGGAAAGCGGTTTATTCTGAAATTAGATTGAAATAAGATACACAATTTGCATAGCTCAAATAGCATATCTTATTTTGACCTATGGGTTCAGTGTAGATGCACCCTAATAGGGCTCAAAAAAGAGCTAGATAAATTAATGGAGGTTAGGTCCATCAATGGCTATTAGCCATGCTGAGCAGGATTGGTGTCCCTGGCCTCTGTTTGCCAGAAGTTGGGAATTGGTGATAGGGGAAGAATCACTTTATTCTCTGTTCTGTTCATTTCCTCTGGGGCACCTGGCATTGGCCACTATCGGAATACAGAACACTGGGCTAGATGAACCATTAATCTGATCCAATATGGCCACGCTTATGTTCTGAAAGCATGATCTAGTCCCATTAGTGAATATATTCGCTTAAAATCTTGAAACAGCAGCACACTTCTGTGCCTTGTGGAAGCAGGATATTGAATGATGCAGGGGAGTTTTATATTATGCAGCTGAGAGGTGTCCAGGAGGAAAACAGTGCAATTCCCAGCACTTCCAGTTGTCCTGGCACAACCAAACGCTGAGCTTGCTTTCTGTTAGAAAAAGAGGAAGCTGCAATCAATTTTGTTGGCCCTAGCTCTGACCATTTAAGAGTTCTTGAATAAATGGACTCATGCAGAGACACACAGACAGATGGACTCTCAGACAGACAAACACACAAATCTCTAAAATATATAGAGAGATATCTTAGAGAAAATTACCTTTCTATTGACCTCTGTCATGATCTTCAATTCCTATCAGTGACCGAGGGAAGAAGTGTATCACTTTTTGTCCCTGTCAAATCAGAAAGTTAAACTATTGTTTCGAAGCTGCTAGAAAATAGTAAACACCAGCAACGCTCACCGTGTTTGATCCAGATGGGAGTTGTCCACCCAGGTCCACTTCCTCTTTGGGGATGTCATGGTGAGTCCCAGCCAAACTGGATTTGTGTCCTGAGTAACATTGGCTATGAAATCCTGTGAAGTACAAATTAGAAGGGACTGAGTGAACATGCCATAAGTTGATACCATTCCCTGCATACTCTCTTTAGACATAGGCTGTTGATTTTCAGGGGCTGTCATGAGCAACGATCAGCACTTGGTCCCCTTGGATCTGAGCCAAAGTTATTTCTTTCTAAAGACAGGTCATTCTGGAGACAGAGGGGCTCCCTAGGAACTGGCTGCGGGTGTTGGGCTGAGATGCCTGGGAGAAGGGATTGCCCTGCATGCCTTTTGACCCTCTCTGTTCCAGGGCTGGTATTCCAGGGCTGATTACTTGTGTAAATAGCAAGTAATCCTGGACTCCATGTTGTTAACTTCTCCTGCACCAGAAATCACTCAACCAGGCCCCAAAATGCTGCTTCTGCTTGGCAAAGGAGCAGCAGTAGTGTTAGAAATAGGGGCAATAATATTATAATGAGTGACCTATTACCCCAGCTGCAGTGTATGTAATTTTCCTTTTACTTTACCATCTCCTTTTCATCCTGGATCACCAGGAGGTGAGACCTCTTCGCTAAGCAATCATCATTGCTCCTGTTCCAAATTCCACTCTCTTTAGATGCCCAGTAGCATTTTCCCTCATGCATGTGCCAGTCCGTGGGGCAGAATTTGCACCTGGAGCCCTCTGGAGTAAGGAAAGAAGGTAGTTTTGTTTAAGGATCAGCCTTGTTGCCGGATGGCAGGAAACACTGCAGCCCAGGGGAAAGGTGCATTGGTAGAGATGTCAACCAGACCTCTGGTATTGCAGAATGGAATCACAGAGCTGGAAGTTTGTGGGGATCTAGTGCTTATATTTGAACGTGTAAATCATTAGACTGTGTACATAGACATGGTGGGTGAATGCAGTCTCCCCCGTCCACCCAAACATCATGCAAAATAGAAAACTAGAGCTGTCCAGCAAAAAGATTGCCATTTCTGCTGGCCGCCTTCTGGTGCATTTAAAAGATAGGTAGTGGGTAATGTTCCCTCTAATCTTTTCCATCCACGTGTGGGCTTTTTCCATCCATGCGCAGAATAATTTCCTCAGCTCTTACAGTTTCCTCAACTCTTATAGTTTTTCAGGTGATGGCATCAAAATGGGATTATTACACCTGATTGCCACTTTTGAACGACAATGTTGCTTTGCCAGTTTGGGGAGCTACATTTCCCCCCTCCCTTAATTCCCTGTGAAATTGCAGTTGGATATTTCTGCTCTTTAGCTCTTGCATACAGTGTTGCAGTGCGCTGCTAAAGAACCAGAAAGTTCCTCCCCAGAGATGGCTGCTTATTGTTGACAGATGATTTATGGTAGGGAGGTTGTTAAACCAGTGTTGCTCAACCAGTGGTATGAGTACCTTTAGAGGTACTCGAGAGAAGTCTGGGGGGTACGTAAATACAACTGAAATTTGGAGAAAACTGAATTTTTGTTTTAAGTTTTACAACATTTTATTATTTTGTGCTTTTAACACCCAAAAATTTCATCGCCCACCCAGCTACAATTAAGTTGTTTAAACAAATATGTTGCAATGGTAGAAAAATATGGTGTGTCTGAAAACCGTAGGTACTGGGCATACTTATGATTTATTTTTTTAAGGGGTACTTTATAAAAATAAGGTTGAGAAACACCGCGCTAAACCATAGTTAAAGCCATAGGGTGATCTCTTTCCCCTGCAGAACACTGTTGTGCATATGGTGGAATATAGAAGAAGGAGTGGAAGAATCTCTCAACCTTTGGGGATGCAAGATTTACAAGCAATGAGGGTATTTACAGCACCTATTGAAGCAACCTGTTCTGTGTGTACTGAATTACAAAGTCGCCACTAGATGTTACTGCAGTGCAGTGGTGCCTATGAACTGAGGTTACCTTCTGGACGACTGTAGGAAGGCTGACACAGAAATTGTTTCAAGTGAGACAGGGTCTCTTCCAGGCTGGTGGTGTCTCTGGTTCCATTGGTGGAAAGGTAGGTGGCACCATCGCTATTTGTGCTATTTGTTGCTGCTCTGGTCTGTTCTTCACAACGGACGTGTAACTGGAAAACTTTACGACAGCACCAGCGTCAGTGACAAGAGGGGGTCAGAGAAAACTGAGTGTTTAATGGGGTTGTCACCTTTGCAGAACAAAAATCTGGGACATCCGGGATGATCCTGAGACTGTGTAACTAAACAGCTGGCTGTATACATGGAGCATCTGGACTGATTAAAAGAGCGACCCTGGGAAAACCTAGCCAGGAGTTATGAACCTGAGCAGATACAAAGTTTGTATCTAGATCCCTGCAAATTTACAGATATCTGCTTTATAACCACCAGTATCCGCATCCACATTATTGTGGCTATGGATACCAATTTTGTATCTGCGCAGGACCGTAACTGTAAGTTGTAATCCCCTTTTCCCTACACATTTAACCGGGACATGGTCTAGGCACATCCCAGGACTCTCATGTTTCCAGCTCTGATGTACATTTTGTTCATAGAATCATAGAATCACAGAACATTAGAACTGAAAGGGACCTTGAGAGGTTATCGAGTCCTGTCCCCTGCCCTCATGGCAGGACCAAACACCATCTAGAGCATCTCTGATAGGGGTCTATCCAACCTGCTCTTAAATATCTCCAGAGATGGAGATTTCACAACCTCTCTAGGCAATTTATTCCAGTGTTTAACCACCCTGACAGTTAGGAAGGTTTTTGTAATGCCCAGCCTAAAGTACCCTTGCTGCAGTTTAAACCCATTGCTTTTTGTCCTATCCTCAGAGGACAAGGAGAACAATTTTTCTCCCTCTTCCTTGTAACACTCTTTTAGCTACTTGAAAACTGCTCTCATGCCCCCTCTAAGTCTTCTCCTTTCCAAACTAAACAAGCCCAGTTCTTTCAGTCTTCCCTCATAGCTCATGTTCACTAGAACTTTCATCGTTCTTGTTGCTCTTTTCTGGACTTTCTCCAATTTCTCCACATCTTTCTTGAAATGTGGTGCCCAGAACTGGACACAATACTCCAACTGACGTCTAATCAGCGCAGAGTAGAGCAGAAGAATGACTTCTCGTGTCTTGCTCACAACACTCTTGTTAATGCATCCCAGAATCATGTTTGCTTTTTTTGCAACAGTGTCACACTGTTGACTCATATTTAGCTTGTGGTCCACTATGGCCCCTGGCTACCTTTCTGCAGGACTTCTTCCTAGGCTGTCATTTCCCATTCTTCATATCATATGGTGACCTGCGATGAGGACGTGTCTGGGGTTCTGATCACATAACACATTGGAAGAGAAGTGGAATCTCAATGGCATGTAGGAAAGGGAGAATTCATGGTGCACTGTTACATACCTGTGCAAAGGGTTATAAGCCCTGGAACTACTCACCCCACAGCCCCAGTGCTATCACAGCAGCCAGCAGGACAATATTCCCAGCCCATCCGACCCCTAGAGCAATTCGAATACAGCGGGCACGCTGACAGGAATCTGCAACAATCCATATGTGGAGCTCATTCTAACACCCCTTCTGCTTCTCTGCCAAGCAGAAGCAACATGCCAGGGCCTTGTTGGGTGGTTTCCGGTGTAGGAGAAGACAACAACATGGAGTCTGGGACTACTTGCTATATTTATACATAAATACCAGTCCTGGAACAGAGATGGTCAAACAGCAGTCAGAGATAATAACAGTGAGACGTGGGATGCTGTTGTATAGCCCAAAGAGTATTTATGTAATACCAGAAGCAATTATTTGAAGTGTCCTACTAGAATACCATATGTTGAAGCTGAAGACATACTAAAGATAGCTATGAGAGAGACAAGGTAAGTGAGGTTACATCATTTAAGGGATCAATTTCTGTTGGTGAGAGACAAGTTTTCAAGACACACAGAGCTCTTCTTCAACGCTTCTCTCTTCCATCAAGAGAAGTTGGGCCAATAATAGATATTACGTCACCCACCTTATTGCTCGAATATCCTGGCACCAACACAGCTGTACTCCACTGCAAACAATGTCAACCAGTTAACAAGTGAAATGTCACTGAGTAGTTGGCTGCGTTACATAAAGGGTGAGGTGATAGGTAGTTGCCCATGTGGCTACACAGAGAATCTGTGCTTCAGCCATACCAATTGATGCAAGTGGAAAGCTGTATTAAAACTACAAGCTAGCCCTTTAAATTCACAGGAAAACAAAACAAGACAAGGAGACCGGTGGAACCTTAAAGGTTAACAATTTTATTATGGGATAAGCTTTCGTGAGTTGCAGCTCACTTCATCAGATGCAAGAAGTGAAAGAGACAGAAACTGATAGTAGGGCTACAGACATGGAAGTGTTGGTAGAGTTACAGAGAAGGGAGTGTTACCTCAGAGCCAATTCAGTCAAGGTGGATGTGGACAACAAGGTCAGAATACCTAAAGGGGACGATTGCTTATTATAATGAGAGAGGTTTTCCCAATCCCAAATTCAGACCCATACTGATGGGGTGCGTCTAAACTGGCATGATTTTGCAGAAATGCTTTTAACGGAAACGTTTTTCCGTTAAAAGTATTTCCGCAAAAGAGCGTCTAAATTGGCACAGGTGCCTTTGCGCAAAAAGTGCTTTTGCGCAAAAGCATCCGTGGCTAGTCTAGACACGATTTTGCACAAGAAAGCCCCTATCACCATTTTCGCCATCGGGGCTTTTTTGCGCAAAACAGTTCTTCCCTGTCTACACTGGCCCTCTTGCGCAAAAACATTTGCGCAAGAGGGCTTTTTCCTGAGCGGGATCGTCAGTGTATTTGCGCAAGAACACTGACAATCTTACATTAGATCGTCAGTGTTCTTGCACAAATTCAAGCAGCCAGTGTAGACAGCTGGCAAGTTTTTGCCAGTCTAGACGCAGCCATGGTGTCAAATGTGCATACGAATCCCAGATCAAAACCAGTCTGCAACATGAAACAGTGGAAATAAGTCATTTTTCCCTTTCAGTATTCTTGCCTTCTTATTCACATCTGTCCCAATTGAATTAGCTCTAATGTAACATCCTCATCTCTGTAACTGTACAACCTGTTTCTTTTTCTTTCACTTCATGCATCTGACAAAGTGAGTTGCAATTCACGAAAGCTCATGCCATAATAAAATTGTTAGTCTTTAAGGCATCACAGGACCCCTTGTTGCTTTTGATGAGACACACAGAACATGGCTACTTGCCTGAAACCTAAATGCTCAGCGGAATTTTTCCTGGTCTTGCTTGCAAGCTAGGGAGTTCTGTAGGAAAATGTGCCATTACAGTCAGTTTGCAGAGAACTAGACTTGAGTAAGGGTATGTCTACTCTGCAAGGCTATTTTGGGATACCGGAGGTATAACCACCCTCCATCTACACAAGCCTCCCATTATTTTGACATATTTTTTGAAATAACAGGCACGCTATTTTGCCATCCCGGTAAACCTTGTTGCACAAAGAATAAGGGATGGCTTGAAATAGCACTTTATTTCAAAATTTGGTGCCATGTAGATGTGCTAAATTTCAAAATAAGCTATTTCGAAATAAAATCGAAATAAGATACGCAATTTGCGTAGCGCAAATTGCACATCTTATTTCGAGTTCAGGGTGCAGTGTAGATGTACCCTAAGGTGGGATGACTTGTGCTGTTGAGTCTAAGGGTGCGTCTAGACAGCACCCGTCTATAGATTTAAGCTACGCAATTCGAGCTATGCAAATTGCGTAGCTTATCCGGAGTTTAAATCAAAGAGCTTATTTTGAATTTTGGCGCTGTCTACACAGCGCCAAGTTTCAAAATAAGGCACTATTCTGACAAATCCGTTAACCCTGGTGGAACAAGAGTTACAGGGAAGCCAGAATAGCGTGCTTGCTATTTCGGGAAATAATGGGTGCTTTTAAAGACTCAGTGTTGCTATTTCGGGATACTTCCGGTATCCCGAAGAGCAATGCAGTCTAGACGTACCCGAGGGAGCATTTTTTTTGATTGTATCCTTTGGTGTATATGGTCGTGCCAATTTTCTTCCACAATTTGATCTGAGGAAGTGGGTCTGGCCCACGAAAGCTCAGCCCCTAATAAACCATGTTGTTAGTCTTTAAAATGCTACATAGTCCTGTTTTTTGTTTCTACATTTTCAAGACTGTCTTCCATAGGAAGAGCACCAGAGCTCTTGGTGCTTTTGGTTTCACTTTGAACAAAAGCTAGTAGGAATTTTTATTCAAAAAATGTTTGTTTGTTTTTTCAATTTTTAAATGAAAAAATGATGGCAAAAGTTGTTGCTTAAAAACATTTTTATGAAAGGGAAAATGTTTGTTTTTCCTTCCCTCTGCCCTTTTTCCTTTCATTTCCTTCCCTCCATCCCATTTTCTTTTCCTTTTGTGGGTTCCCTCTTCAGGAGCAAAATGGGAAAAGGAAATAAGCAAAAAAGGGAGAAATACTAAAAAAAAACTTACTATATTTCAATTCACTAGTTTGACAAAAATTTTCACACATTAGAAAAATAATTTGTCTTCAAAACCAGGAAACAAAAACTTGCAAGAATGTTGTAAAAACTTTATTGCAATTTCAACCAGCCCTACTTTAAATGAGGCTTGTTTAGTCTTGAGCCTTCCTGCAAATGCTTATAGCTGCCCTGGCAGAAGTCACAGCACCCCCAACATTAAATAATCTGACTTTGAGTAATTTCTGGATGAATAGTGTTCAGGGCCAGAAGGGACCACATACTAGATGGACCTGTATAAAATCCAGGCCAGAGACCTACCCCAAATTCTATGATTCTATGATTTTATGAAATGTATTCCTTTGATCTATAACCCATAATTTATAAAAGCTGGACCTGTTGGTTTGAGTTTTGATTGACGCCCAAGTTATGGGCTGGTTATTACTAACGTTCCATTAAGATCTAGTCAATATCAGGAGCCCGTTCAGATTCTTATATTTCATCTACCCGTAGGCTATTTGAACATCATTATGCTACACATCGCACAGACACAATATGTCGGGCTCTGCTCGAGAGCATGTGAGCTGATTAGAACAAGCAAAGAAAGCATTATCATCTTCACGCAAGGATCCCCTTCACTTTCAGTATTTTCTGATTCTTCTCTGAACATTCCCCAGGTTTTGAAAAAGCCAGGACTCAAGTTTTACCGATTTTTTTTAAATGTGAATTTGGCTTTTTTGAGACCCAAGAATTTTTTGGAAGAAGAAATAGACCTGAAACTTAAAATGAAATGGGAGGAGGAAGATTCCACACCTAGTCTGTGGGGGAGGGAATGGGGGGGCCGTTCAGACCCTGGCCCTGTACCACAGCCTAATCTGCTTCCTGTGCCTGAGTTCTGTCCGACTGAGGTCTGTCTGCCTTGGAGAGCAAGATGGAGAGGTGCTCTGGTGCTCTTCCTGACTCTATACACCGCTTCAGTGTGGACCCAGGGAGCAGATGGGGCTGTGCTCAAGGTCAGGAGAAGTCTCTGTCTGACCGAAGAGCCAGTACTCACAGGCTACGTCTACATTGTGCTCTCTTGCGCAAGAATGTATGCAAATGAGGCCTGCCAATGACCAATGTTCCCTCTGATCTTTTCAGTCCACACGTGGAATAAATTTTGTTCTGTGCACTGAGGCATATGCCAATGTGCACCACTAGTAGAAACAAAAAAGCTAGCTGTCGGCGCTCTGCTAATCAGCTGGTGGTATTTGAATTCCTCCTGAGTTGCCGCACAAGCGCATAGCTCACAGGGAACACTGCTCTTCTTGATCCCACCCTGTCTGCTTCTTCTGAGCAGTGGGGGAACAAGACGAGCAGGGAGCATGATCTCAATAGCTGAGACCACCTGACTGCTATATCGTAAGTACCCCCTCTTCTGTGGCCCCCAAGAGTACCAGGCTTTCCTTGGAACCATCCACTACGTTTTGTTTTCAGTTGTGACTATGTGTACTCCTTTTAAAAAATTTTGAATAAAGAGTGATAAATTCCCAGCAATTTTTTTTAATAAGGGCCTTTCTTTTCATCCCCATGCTACAAGGGGGAAACTGAGGCATGCAGGTACGGTGATTTGCCCCAGGACTCTTCAGCAGCAGGCTAGGGTCTCAGCCAGAAGAGCAATTTTCTTTGTAAAGACTAAAACAACTATGGAATTTACAGCGCAAACTACAGGCAGTGCACCGCAAAATAAACAACAAAACAACCTTTGTGTCAGCCTTTGCATGGAAAATACAGCTCCTTGGTGTGTGCCAAAGTTTCCCCTCGCCTGAGAATGACACACACACTTCAGAGAAAACTTAAAAAACAACAAGTGGTCTGGTAGCACTGTATAGACTCACATGTTTTGTTAGTCTATAAAATGCTACCAGACCATCTGTTGTTTTTTAAGATTACCCTTGTGGTGTAGTGGGGGTGCTGTTTCCTTTGTAACCCGGTGTCCATCCCCTCGCCCCACCGGCGCTGTGATGTGAGATTCTCCCAAATGTGTATTAACCCAGACACCTAGGCTCAGTCTCCCCTGGAGAGAGACAAAGGGAGGAAGGTGGAGACCTGGCTGGGGGGCAAGGCCTGGGAGGGAGGCAGTTGCGGTCAGGGAAGCCATGAAAGAGGGAGACTGAGGAGGGGACTGGAGTGGTAGGGGCCCAGTCACCCCCATCTCAAGGGGGCCTGAGGCATCCTGGCCCTAAATCCTGTAACCAGATTACATCTGTGCTGTGCTGTATCCTGGAGAAGCAATAAACTCCCTCTATTCTACTGGCTGGTGGAGTCTGTTTGTGCTGCTACAGGGGTGCAGAAGTTGGGGAGACCTCAACATGCCATCACAATCCTGCACAGACTAACTCGGCTACCCCCGATACTTCAGAGAGACGAGGGAGAAGAGATGTTATCTTTTATTGACTCACTTGATTACTTGTGTCACGGGGCCCTGTCCCATGCTCTCTGAAAACTGGCTTATGAATATGCATCTCTCTCTCTCACTGATAAAGAAGGTGCACCTTATGGATTCTCTCTGGCTGCATCTAGACTGGCATGATTTTCCA
>JANRFK010000270.1:11497833-11514664 GCA_030068395.1 Apalone spinifera | reverse complement strand
TTTTTTCCTTCTCCCGTCATCATTGGTTCGTCACTTTTCGCTGCACCTGATGCCTGGATCTCCCGGCTTCAAGAGGTGTGAGTCGTGCCAGGATGCTATGCCTGTTTCAGACGTGCACTCTGCATGCATGAAGTGTCTTGGAGAATCTCACCAAACACAAAAGTACCCTCACTGTTCTAAACTGAAGGCCAGACCATGCCGCGACCGGGCCAACAGGCTGAAAACTTTCCTCAACGAAAAGTCGCTCCAACCGACTTCTGAGGACACATCAACTGCCTCAAAGCCAATTTCTCAGCTGGAAAGTATGGACAGAACATGTTCCTCTACCTCTTCTGGCACATCCCTTTCAAGAATGAGACTCTTTCTGGCCTGATCCTTACCCTCGGCACTGACGGCCTCAAGAGTCAGCACCGCGGATAAGCCCGGCACATTGGGCAAGGCACCGCCCAGGATGCCGCCACTGCATAAGAAGGCGCACTCAGTGCCCACACGCCACCAAATTCCTTGGTAATTGATTCCGTTAGACATAGAGCCAAACAACCTAATATTAGATCAACGCCATATGACAAAGATCACAAAAAAATGGACATTATGGGTCGTAAAGTGTACTCCTTGGCCACCCTGCTCCTTAGAGCAGCGAATTATACCACCACGCTTGTGGATTATGACTATTCTAACTACTCCAAGCTTCAAGAGCTTACTCAATACTTACCTGAATAACAAGAGGCTGATCCTCCTCAACATCATGTGGGAGGGCCATACAATTTCTTGCACTGTTCTACAGTCCGCAGTGGATGTACTAGACACAGCTGCACACATCACAGCTTCCACTATCATGATGTAGAGAATATCCTGGCTCCAAGCATCAGGAGTCCTAAGGGATTTGCAGCACAAGGTCGAATCTCTTTAAAACCAATCTCTTTGCTGTAAAAACAGACAAAGTACTTCATTCGATGAAGGATTCCCATACCACCCCAAAGACCCAAATTCCCATACCACCCCATACCATATTTCTCTCCATTTAAGAGAGCCAGAAATACCAACTACCAGAGACCAAAGGAGCCGTAAAGACAGCAACCAAGGTAAGACTTCTGACAAAAACAGAGGCCACAATGATGTAGACTCCAATGCCAACATCAAACAGTATCAGCCCAAACTTCCACATCCAAGCAACAAATCTGAAGATTCGGTCGGGAGCCAGAAAGACACTTTCCTTGCGGTCACACCATCGACCAATGGTCCACAATTCAACCACTGCCTCCACCCCTTTTTTTTCAACAGTGGGCTCAAATAACATCTGACAAATGGGTCCTAGAGTTCATCATCCATGGTTACTCCATCCCTTTCGTTTCTTGTCCTTCTACCCACCCTCCCAGCCTGTTCCTCCTCAGGGACCCCTCTCACAAGACCCTCCTTGAGCAAGAGGTGCTTCACCTCCTCCGTTTAAATGCCATAGAACCGGTACCAACAGAGTTCCATGGCCAAGGGTTCTACTCAACTTATTTTCTGACACAGAAACAACAATCCATCCTGCTCACAGGTGTTTTCTACAATTCACAGTTGGCCATCACCATTACCAATACCAACTGATCCCTTTTGGCCTTTCAATGGCTCCCAGAGTGTTTTTCAGAACACTAGCTGTCATAGCAGCCTCCCTACATCATCAGGGAGTCATAATATTTCCATACTTAGACAACTCTCTCATGAAAGGTACATCCTTCCAGGAGACAAAAGACGTCATGGAGACCACCATGAACCTGCTCCTCCACCTCGGCTTCCATATAAATTCCGAGAAATGCACTCTCCGCCCCACTCAGGCTCTGGAGTTAATAGGAGCGCACATCAATACCGTCACGATGATGACCAATGCATCACTCCTGGGATGGGTTGCTCTTCTAGGAACCCTCATGGCCCAAGGCAAATGGCCCTTTACAGAGCAAATGATCCATATCAATCTTTTAGAATTGCGAGCGGTACAGTATACATGCCAGCATTTCCTACACCACATAGCTTGCAAGACTAACAACATCATGATGGACAATACCACTTGGATGTATTATATCAATCGGCAAGGCGGTGCACGATCTCCATCCCTATGTATAGAGGCTCTCATGATATGGAATTAGTGCCTGACATACCAGATTACCCCTGTTGCCACCTACCTCCCAGGGGTGTTAAATGTTACAGTGGATGCCCTCAGTCAGAAGTTCTACTACTACCATGAGTGGGAGATGGACAGGCATGCCCTCAGTTATGTGTTTTGCCAATGAGGTCAGCCAGACATAGACCTCTTCACAACTAGAAACAATCAGAGATGTCACCTTTACTGCTCCAGAGCAGCCCTAGGGACGCACTCCCTGAGGGATGCTTTCTCCATCAAATGGGATGCACCGCTGCTCTATGCATTCCTTTCCATACTCCACAAGGTCATCATCAAAATCAGAACAGAGTGAGCTCGCGTCATACTCATTGCACCAGTGTACTTGAGGCAAACATGGTACCCTTACCTCCGCAGAAGGACGGTGACGGAACCATATGCTTTTCCGCCTCAAAGCAATCTTCTCTCCCAGAATCACGGTGCAATTCTCCATCCCGAACCGCGCAAGCTCCACCTCCACTCCTGGCTCCTTCATGGCTCCACGATGCCAAAAACACCAGCTCAGAAAGAGCAAAAGAAATATTAATCAACAGCAGAAGACAATCCATCGGGAAAACGTACCTCTACAAAGAGAGTAGGTTCTCCCCATGGCTCAAATGTACTCACACTATAACCCCTGAGACCACTCCTCTTCTCCTCCTACTGGACTACCTCTTGCACCTTAGGGAGTCGGGCCTGGCTCTAAGTATTATCAAGGTTCATGCAGCTGCTATAGCAGCCTTCCATCACGCCACTGAAGGTGATTCTTTCCTCTCAAACCCAATCACCAAAAGAATCCTCACTGGTCTACAAAACACCTTTCCATCCGTTCGCCCACCAGGTCCCATCTGGGACCTAAATCACATACTTAAAAGCCTGACAAAACCGCCTTTTGAGCCCTTGGCAACCTGCTCCTGGGCATACCTATGTATGAAGGTCTCCTTCCTGGTTGCAATAACCTCCAGCAGGAGAGTAGGGGAACTCGCCGCTCTAATGGCAGACCCCCTCTTATACAATTTTCACCAAGGACAGAGTCAAACTCCGGCCCCACCCTAACTAAATTCCTCCCAAAAGTTCCTTCCCTCTTCCACATCAACGAGCCAATACACTTATCTGCCTTTTTCCCCAAACCGCATACTGACCCATCGCACGCTGCTTGGCACACCCTCGAACTCCACAGAGCACTCACTTTCTACATTGATTGGATGAGAGCCGTGAATATCCCCTAGACTCTGCCTATCCTTCGCAGAATGATCCAAGGGACAAGCTGTCTCTTCTCAGAGAATTTCCAAGTAGATCTCTTCACGCATCCACACATGCTACATCATTCACAATAAAGAACCACCTGGCATTATCACGGCCCATTGCACCAGGGGCATGTCCTCTACTACTGCCTTCCTCAAGGATGTACCTCTCCAGGACATTCGCAATGCCCCAACGTGGTTATCAGACCACACATTCGCAAGACTTTACGCTCTGGCATTCTCCATCGCATCATCCATGACTGTGGGACAAGCAATATTATCCTCAGTGATAACGACAGGGCTCCAAACCCACCTCCACGAGCTGACTACTGCTTTATAGTCATCCAGAGTGGAGCCCCCATGGGGACACTACTCGAAGAAGAAGAAAGAGTTACTCACCTTGTGCAGGAACGGTGATTCTTCGAGATGTGTGCCCTAGTGTCTTGAGAGGATACGTGCCAACCTCAGTGCAGCCTGCTGGGAACCAGGGCACAGGCCCAAGCTGGCTGAGAGATCGACACTCAGATTTCCCCAACTAAACATCCAATGTAAGCTCCTCTGGTACTGTACCAGCCTAACCCTGCAGCCACAGGCAGGCCCTAGGGTGCTGTGGTCTGAGTCACTACCCAGCTGAGCCTGCCTCTGTGACAGATGGCCCCTTACAGCCAGAATCTGTGTTCAGGTTACTGCCGGTCCCAAAAGTCCAGTCACTTATCCCAGGTCATCAGCACCTTTGCTCTCACACCTAAGACAGTGTGTGCAGTCAAACTGGTGATAAAGTTTTATTTTTAAAAATTAAGTCTTGAAAAGGTTAAAGCAGATAAAACAGATGTACAAAAGAGCTACAATCTTAAGTGTCAAAAGGTACTAGCAGCAACTATAAATAAACGGTATGTCCTTTAGAGCAGCAGTTCTCCAACTTTTGTCTGGTGACCCAGTTAAAGAAAATTGTTAATGCCTGTGACCCAGTGGCGTGGAACTCAGGGCTTGGCATGTGGGAGCTGGGAGGGAATGAGGGCAGAGAGTTGGCGCTGCAGGAGCGAGGGCTGCGGGACGAGGATGGGAATGAGGGGCTCGGGTTTGAGGTGCGGGAAGGGGCGTGCACTCAGGGCTCCATGGAATATCATGGCAACCTCTGTCTGAAGAAAGCATGGGCCCACAGTGGACAGGGGCAGCAGAAGGGAAAGAACACGTTTATACATCAGAAACGTTTATACATCAGGGGTTTTGACCGGATTTTTAATCTATCTTCCCAAACTACAAAAACAAAAACAAAAAAACAAAGGGAAAAAGCATGTTTAAAGGGTAATGCTATGGCTGACCCCTGAACCACTAATGGTCAGCCATTTCAGACCCCTATTAATTTTTACATATCCCAGCATGGAAGAGGCATTATTCCTCGTGGTTTATAGAAGTGAGAAGTGGAATTGCTGTGTAGACGCATTATTTCAGAATAATGGCCATTATTCCGAAATACTGCTGCTGTGTAAACGCACCCTGAAGTAAAAAGCTTCTGCCAGGGGATGCTCAGCAGTGAAAGCTGAGGTCGGTGCTGTGGCTCTAGGCTCAGGGAAGATCCCAACTCTGTTCCCATGGGTAGGTAAGGAAAAGCTGATCTGAGCAGTCCGACTGGTGGAGAAAACAGGCAGCAGCAGTGAGAGGACGAACTGTGCAAACGGCTTTTGTGGTTTTCACCCAGAGAGGCTCAGACCAGCCCCTGACACTATGGCAAGGCTCAGGTGTGATGCTGAAGACAGACCAGTCCAGCTTTCCCACGACCAATTGTCCAACACTCCTGTTACGAGCCTCCTCCCGCTGGAGTCTCCTTTGCTGCTGTAAATGCATCGGGTTTGCTGCAGATCCAGGATCTCTCACTGGCGCACCGCGACGTGCTGACCCCTTTTTCATTCAGATACGCACAGTCACCTCCTCCTCAGATCCCAAAGCTGCAGGGCAGAGGCCACAGGGCTGGTGTCAGGCAGGAGCTGATTGTTTCCTGTCGGTCACAGACAGGGGGCGACACGTACACAGGGCAGGGAGCTGCTGGATTCACAGCCCATCAGTTCCCTTCCTGCACCAGCACCAGGCCCCAGACTTGCCCCCAGCCGAAGGGGCCAGTTCCACAGGGGGCAGTGGGGCAGCAGGGCCAAGAGAGATTCTAAGAGGAACTGGCTTCCCTGGAGCATTTATGTCAGGGGATATTTTAACCCCAGTTCCTGTTCCCCACTCCCACCCAGCTGCCCCAGCACCCAAACTGCCCCGGGCGCAGCTTCCAGGGGAGCAGCACATGGTGAGGAGCAGCAGTGATGGCGCACACAAGAGCTGGGGCCAGGGCTCCCTGGGCACTTCACATCAGCTCTCAGGCCGGGCAGGTTACACTGGAGAGGCTGGAGCTAAATGGCAGCAGCACAGACCCAGGGGTCATGCTGTGACCCAGCCACTCACACCCAGCTTCCCTCGAGAGCTGCAGATCAGCAATTCCGCCCTGGGCCGCGGACTGGACCCGGTGGCTTGGCAGGCTGGATCTGGCCCACTGGCAGCCTTTTGCCCACCCTTGGATTAAAGCCTCTGTTTATTTCAAGTGCAGAGCTCTGAATGTGCACAGAAAATATTTAAAACCAATTTAATGTTTTCCAAAGCTTCAGGGGGTAGTCGTGTTAGGCTGTACCAGGATAAACTTAAAAACAACAAATGGTCTGGTAGCACTTTATAGACTAACAAAACATGTAGATGGGATCACGAGCTTTCGTGGGCACAGATGAAGTGGGATGTGTTGTTATGTCTGGTAGCACTTTAAAGACTAAGAACATAAGAATGACCGTACTGGGTCAGACCAAAGGTCCATCTAGCCCAGTATCCTGTCTGCCAACAGTGGCCAGCACTAGGTGCTCCAGAGGGGGTGGACCGAAGACAATGATCAAGAGATTTGTCTCGTGCATCCATCGCTAACCTCTGACAGAGGCCACGGACACCATTTCTATCCCGTGGCTAATAGCCTTTTATGGACCTAATCTCCATGAATTTATCTAGCTTCTCTTTAAACTCTGTTATAGTCCTAGCCTTCACAGCCTCCTTTGGCAAGGAGTTCCACAGGTTGACTATGGGCCATGTGAAGAAGAACCTTCTTTTATTAGTTTTAAACCTGTTACCCCTTAATTTCATTTGGTGTCCTCTAGTTCTTCTATTATGGGAACTAGTAAATAACTTTTCTTTATTCACCCTCTCCACAGACTATTTGTTGTTTTTTAAATAATGTTTTCAGGCTTTCATAAAAATAGCCTGAAACCAGAAGTGGGCAGTTTTAGCTGCAAACTTCAGAATTACCTGGGTTCTCACCACAATTCCAAATGACCAAGAAAAATTCATGCTGAAGAATGTCTGGGGGAGGGTGTGGGGGAAGCATTATTTCCCACTCAGCTCTGTCCCACTCTATGGAATGGGAATGGTCAGTATTTTAAAGGGCTCCACAGAGACTTCTCTGAAGCAAAAAGCTTCTGTGGGGGGCGCTTGGGCAGGGAAAGCTGAGGCTGGTGCTGTGGCTCTCAGCTCAGGGAAGATCCCTACTCCCTGCGCCAGGTGAGCCAGGTGGGAAAGGCTGATCTGAGCAGTTCCACTGGCAGGGAAAACAGGCAGCAGCAGGGAGAGAACAAAATGTGCAAACGGCTTTTGTGGTTTTCATCCAGAGAGGCTCAGAGCAGCCCCTGACACTCTGGAAAGGCTCAGGTGTGATGCTGAAGACAGACCAGTCCAGCTGTCCCAGGGGCAATTGTCCAATACTCCTGTTACGAGCCTCCGCCCCCTGGAGTCTCCTTTGCTGCTGTAAATGCATCGGGTTTGCTGCAGATCCAGTGTCCCTCGCTGGTGCACCGCGAGCTGCCGACCCCGTTCTCATTCACATATGCGCAGTCACCTCCTCCTCGGATCCCAAACCTGCAGGACAGAAGCCAGGGAGCGGGTGTCAGGCAGGAGCTGGGTGTTTCCCGTCAGTCACAGGCAGGGGGTGACACGCGCGGAGTGCAAGGAGCTGCTGCATTCACAGCCCCTCAGTTCCCTTCCTGCACCAGCAGGAGGCCCCAGCCCTGCCCCCAGCCAAAGGGGACAATTACACAGGGGACAGTGGGGACAGGCGAGGGTCTAAGAGGAACTGGCCTCCATGGAGCATTTACACCAAGGGGATGTTTTAACCCCAGTTCCTGCTCTCCACCCCCACGCTGCTGCCCCAGCACCCAAACTGCCCCGGGGCGGGTACCCAGGGGAGCAACAGTGATGCTGCACAGAAGAGCTGGGGCCAGGTTCCCCGGGTACTTCACATCAACTCTAAGCCCGGGCACCTGGCAGGTCAGGCCTCGCTGGAGAGGCAGCAGCTAAAGGCAGCAGCACAGACCCCATGGCCATGACCCAGCCATTTGCACCCAGCTTCCCACCAGAGCTGCAGAACAGCACATCCCACCTGGTCACAGGGCGGGATCCTGGCCCACAGGCAAACCCTCCCCCACGGTCTCATGCTGGCTCAGTAGCAGGTGCTGGGCTGGGAGGAGGCCCAGCACCACTCTGGGCAGGCTGGGATCTCCCCACCCCCAGATCTCCAGCCTCTGGCTTTGGGTGGGCCAAGAGGTGTGCCAGAGACAGGCTAACCCAGCCCCTGCCCGCCTGATCAGATGTCTGGGGTGGGCAGGGGGAGGCACCAGGGGGGGCATTGTATTACCTGACTGTAAACAATTCAGGAAGGACACATTAGATTTGGGAGTCAGATTATAGCAATGTATTCCCAAATGCTCATAATACAGATACACTATACGCACATGAGTGCACCAGCTTCCTGACTTTCAAGGAGCTTTTGATAAAGTCCCTCACAAGAAGTTATTATGGAAAGTAAGGACCCATCTACATGGATAAACTGACCAGGATAGTGATTTTAAAAGTGATTTTTTTTCCAGAAATAATTACTTCACTTTAAAAGCGCATTGCTTATTCTGGAATAAAGTGATTTTAATTGGAATAGAGCTGTCACATGGAGCGCAATTTGGGAATAAGCACTTCGTCAATTTCCCTGTGTAGACAAGCCGTAGATATTCATGGGGTAAACGGTAAACTTGTTCGGAACTGAGACTTGCAAGAGACCAGAAAGAAGTGGTAGGACTTAATGGTCAGTTTCACCATGACGAAAAGTTAGCAGGGGGCTGTCTGCATTAGACTGGTGTTTAATATACTCATAGTCTGAAAAGGAAATAGGTCATGAGGTTACAAAGTCGAAGGATGTCACTAGATTAGTTAGATTAGACTGAATTTACTGCATCTATTCAGGAGCAAGGTCTGTGCTCCAATTCCATATAGAGTTGAGCTGGTTCTCCTCTCCCCTGTGAGTACTATAATACAGTGTTTCTCAACCTTTTTTTTATAAAGTACCCATTTTTCAAATAAAAATATTGTAAGTACTCCCTCTTTCAAAAAAAAATTTAGGTATCGCCAATCCCTTCAGTTTTCAGACACACACATTTTTTTATATCATTGCAACACATTTATTTAAACAACTTTATCATAGCCAGGTGGGCGATAACATTTTTTGATATAAAAAGTACAGAAATAATGAAGAGCTGTAAAACTTTAAAAAAATTCAGTTTTCTCCAAGTTTCAGTGGTGTTGACGTACCCCCCAGACTTCTCTCAAATACTGCTAAGGGTACTCGTACCACTGGTTGAGAAACACTGCTGTAATATGCAGGGCTTTAGATTCTTGTTTTCCATCTATATTTGAGCCCTCTGGTTTAGCCTCCCTACAGAAGCATCGCTGCAACCTCAGATCTATAAAATCAGACACCAGTGAATGCCTCCTGGTCACATCCTGGAATGAAACGTTTGGCAGTGCAATGCAAACAGGTCTCATGGACGGAACTCACCATCCCTAGACACAGGAGGCCATAGGCAGTGGTAGCTGAGGTTGAAAGGGCCTGATTATGCATGTCCTGTGATGGCAGTTCTGGGTGTAAGGGAGCACATAAGTGGGCTCTAACTTGTTTCAAGCTGCCAGCTAAGGTTTGAAGCTAGTGGGGAGTGGCAGAATCTTGCAGTACGTCTACACCAGGGCTAAAGAAGTGAGTTCAGCTTGGGAGGATATATCTGCAGTAGTTCAGATGAGCTAGTACACTAAAAATAGCAGCACCTCTTGGGTTAGCCACCCCCAGAGCAATCCCATCCAAGGTGCTAGGAACAGTCTCACGCATTTGCAATAACAGGAAACTTGGAAACGGCACAGGTGCTTAAAGGCTACTTTATTTCGGTTTTCACCAAGACAATTGATGGTGACTGGATGCCTAACATAGTAAATGCTAGTGGAAATGGGGTAGGTTTAGAAGTTAAAATAGGAAAAGAGCAAGTTAAAGGTTACTTAGAAAAGTTATATCTCTGCAAGTCACTCGGGCCTGATGAAATGCATCCTAGAATACTCAAGGAGCTGATAAAGGAGGAATCTGAGACTTTAGCTACCATCATTGAAAAGTCATAGAAGTCAAGAGAGATTCCAGAAGACTGGAAAAGTACAAATCTAGGGTACGTCTAGACTACATGCCTCTGTCGCCTCCTGGGATGAGGTTTACCTGGGAGGTCGACAAATGCCTTTGATGTCAACCCCCGCGCGTCCAGACTACCACGCTGTGCCGACAAACAGCTGATCGGCACGGCACAGCAGCCATTTAAATTTAAATGAAGCGGCGATTATTTAAATCGCTGCTTCATTTTCCTATCTCGGGTAGCCTAATCTACATGCCTCTGGCGACAGAGGCATGTAGTCTAGACGTACCCCATGGTGAAGCTGGGTGAAAGAGAAAAAGAAAAGGTCACTTAACTCCCCCTTCCCCCATCAGAGACTTTAGTCCAAATTCCATTCTCTTTCAGGCTGACAGACAATGCTTTTAATTAATTTTTCTAAGTCAGGAGGAAGCAAAAGTGACCGTGTCTTTGACTGGCAGCTAACAGATCGCGGTCAACTCAACAAATAAATAAATTAAATAAATAAATAAATAAAACCCACAGGGGAGACGCATTTTGTGGAGAAAAGAGGAAGTGATCCAAGCAAATTGCTTTTACTAAAGTTAAAAACTAATCCTTTAACAAAGGTAAAATCTAATTGATTCATCAGGCTGTCTCTTGTGCTAGTGTAGAATGGAAAGGAAACTTGTTTACCAGTGGACCCCTGCTCCACCCTCCTCTGAACTTGTAATAGGGAGGTGGTAGGAAAGGAAACCGGAGTAACACCCATCTGTGACGTTCAAGTATTAAGGTGGCCTCCGTGTTTGTATTAACCAAGGACAGTTACAAACTGTGGGGTCTGAAGCAGTTGCTGTGCTACATGGTTCCAAAAATTGGCCTCAAATTAGCTGCAGTTTCAAACAGACCCAATAAAGGAAACCAGCAACCTATGTTCTTTCTGCTTAGGCAAGAAGTGTTTTAGGAGCAGAGCCCTTCCAGCAAGTCATCCTTTTACTAAATCTAATGAGGGATAGGATGCTAATCCAGGGTTTGGGTTTTTTTCGTAAAAGACAGTTCAATCCAAACATACAGGACCCATTTTATCAGCTCCCCCCATCCCCTTCGTTTTATTCCTAATTACAATTCATTGAATTGTAATTCTGTTTTCTTTTCTTTGCGTCTCAATTGTTTCTTCAGCTGCTGTCTCCTTGGAGTGGTTAAAAATTTAAAAATACCCAAATCAACAAAGGTATTTGGGCTCCTGATTTCTCAGCACACTGGGACCCTACGTCTCCCCCATCCCTACCTAGGGGTGCACACAGAGGCTCGGTGCCTCTTCCACTTTTCAGCCTAGCAACTCCTGGGGTGGGTTAGCCCCCCTCCTTGCAGAAGTGGGGAGGGGCGTGGCTTGCGGTGGCTCCACCCCGGGACGGGGCTGCTGGAAGGGGGCGAGGGTACCAGAGTTCAGTGCAGCGCGCTGTTTGCGTGGAGAGGCGGGAGCTGCCCGGCGTAAGTTCCTTAGTGAATGGCGCAGCGGTGCCTGGGGCAGAGAACCGGGTCCGCGCGGTGCCTAGCGCAGCGCAGCCGCTGGCCGGGCTGGGGAGGTGGGAGCAGGGTGCGCTTTGCAGCCCGGCCGGTCCCTGCAAGCCGCGGGGCTGCACCCGCTGTGGCTCAGGATGGGGGGGGGGGGCTCTGAGCGAGCCCCTGTCCCTGCCTGGGGTGGCAGCCGCTGGGGACGGGAAAAGGCAGCTGGATCCTGCCCCTCTAGCATCTATTGCTGTAGCCCCCTGGATGGAGACGGGAGGGCGCAGCTGGATCCTGTCCCGTAGACCCAGGGGAGGGAGAAGGCAGCCGGACTCAGCTCTTTCCACTGGTGGCCGGAGGGCGGCTGAAAAGGATGGGGGAGGGATCCGGGTTCAATCCCTGTAAGCCCCGTAGGCAGGGCTGGGCAAGATGCGGCCGGGGGCCGGACCCAGCCCGGGATGCATCTGGCTGTTTTCTGTTCATAGCCCGTTGCTCGGGCCACCAACTTTCCAGGCAGTGGCTCAGGCAGCAAGCGCCTAGTTAAATGGCTCCCGGCTCCCACTTGTGGTGCTACCCCCGCTGGGGCTGGAGCCGTCAGCCCTTGGCCGTGTTTTGGGAACTGGCAGTGCAGGGGGAGACCAGGTGGGTGAGGATGGGGACATGGAGGAGCCTGGCTCTGGGGGGCTGCCCTCCAGTCCCTGCCTGGTGCTAGAGGCAAGGCCGAGCTCCTTGGCGGAAGGAAGCAGGGGAGAGAGTTTCCTGAAGTTTGTGGAAAGCTGAAGAACTTTATTGCGCAGTTAGAAAATCAACTGAGAAAGGAGCGTGAATTCTCGCCCCCCCCCCCTCGCTGGTGGCTGTTGGTATTGCAGTCCCACCTAAGGAGACCAGACCACACCTACCACATCGCTGTGTGACTGCAGTCACTGAGTCTCTCCTCCCAGCCTCTGCCTGTGTGTGCCTGCCCATTCCCCTCGGTCTCTGCCGAGGCAGAGCCCCTGGAGTCCTAGGGAGTGCATGATAAACTAGGGGGAAGTGCGCCCCTCCCAAACACACAGCACCCCGGTGCAGGAAAGGCTGGAAACTGGCTACTAAAGTCCCCCTTCTCAGAGCCCTGTGTGTGCCCCCAATGCTCCTAGCACAGGGGAGGGCAATAATTTTTGATGGGGGGGGCACTCTAAGAATTTGGGAAGTGGTCAAGAGCCGCGCTCTTCCATATTAATGGAGGGGGTGTGGGGTCTGGGATGGAGGTTGTGTGCAGAAGGGAGCTCAAGGTAGGGGATTGGGGTGCAGGAGGAGGTGTGGGATGCAGGGGCGAGTGGGGACTTGGGGCAGGGGACTGGCATGTCTGAGGAGGGTGCAGGGTCTGGGTGTGCAGGAAGGGGTGCAGAGGGTTTGGATTGGGACCTGGGGTGGGAGGGGATTGTGACTTGGAAAGAGGATTGGGGTGCAGGGTCTGGTAGGGGGTGTGACTGCACCAAGGCAGCTCCCATTGTCTGGTTTCTGACCAATGAGAGCTGCGAGATTGTGCTGGGGTGGGGCAGCCTACAGAGGTCCCTCCCACTGTGCGCAGAGATGCACACGGACTCCACAGCCAATCGGTTTTGGCAGCAGGCAGGGAGACTGTCGGAGGCTCCCGGCCATGGGATGGTGACGGGGAGCCTGCAGTGTTTTACCCATCCCTGTCCTAGCATCACAAAGCCATCCGGGGGGGGAAGGGGGGAAGGAATGGAGAGGAGGACAGTGGGTAGCAAATTCCACATCACACGAAAAGCTGCATGTGTGCTCACTTCCCATCCTGGGGGGCTGAGGAAGAGGTGTCAGTACAGAGGGAGGGCACTGGGTACTAAATCAACTTCTCCACCCTACAGAGAGTGCTGTGTGAACCCCTCCCAAACACAAAGCTTTCCACAAGCACCCTGGCCCTCAGCACATAAGCCTGCTCTCTGTATTCCTCCAAGCACGTCTCTGGGGAAGAGAAGACTCGAGGGGTAGGGGGATGGTAAGTCTTCAAGTGCACAGAAGGTTGTTATCAAAAGGAGGGTGAGAAATTGTTTCCTCTAAGGATAAAACAAGAAGCAAGGGGCTTAAACTGCAGCAAGGGCAGTTTAGGTTGAACATTAGGAAAAACTTTTTGTCAAGGTGGTGAAACACTGAAATAAATTGCCTGGAGAGGTTGTGGAGTCTCCATCCCTGGAGATATTTAAGAGCAAGGATGAGCTACATCAGGTTGGGGAACTTAAGTTCTGGGAGCTGGAGCGGCTCCCGGCTTGTCTGAATCCGGCCCATGCGGCTCAGGGCCCCTTCCCAGAATTGGGGAGTCCATGTTGGTGTTCTAGGTCCCCCTCCCCCTATGGGTCTCGCGCGCACAAAATCCCCCTAGGCTCTGGTGTGTGAGGGGAATGTGGGGAGTGTCTTTCTGCTTCTCAGTTGGGGGCCACATCAGTGAGGGTTTTGGGGTTTGGTTTTTTTTTTGCTTCTCTCTTGTGTGGGGCCCCCGACTGATCATTCTGTGGGTCAGTGGCCCCCCCCAACACAAAAAAGATTCCCCAGCCCTGTTCTACATATTGCCTGATCCTGTCACAAGCATAGGGGACTGGGGAGAAGGCCTGGGATTTGTCGCCCAGGGTGGATGAAATGTGAGGGTGTTTGATTACATTGCTTGTATCTCTGTGCTTTTGCTGATTCTTCTGACTGATAATCTTGGATTACAGGTCAACCAGGAGAGGCGTCACTCCTGTGCTGCTGAGTAAAGCACAGTCTGGGCCCACGCAAGGAGAGGGACTAGATCACAACCCAGTGCAGTCCCTGTTGCCTTGCTGAGAGATGGAGATGCAAGATAGTTCCACTGAGGACTCGGAGCAGTCGGAGAACCCCTTTATCTGCAGAAGGGGAAGGAAGCCAGGTAAACAGCCTCATTGGTGGGGTAGCAGGCGGGGGAAAAGACACTTAGGCTACCCAGCTAAGGCCACATCTCAACAAACAAAAGGAAGTTTTTCTTCATGCAACACACAGTTAACCTGTGGAACTCCTTGCCAGAGGATGTTGTGAAGGCCAGGACTCTTACAGGTTTAAAAAAGAGCCAGATAAATTTATGGAGGATAGGTCTATCAATGGCATTAGCCAGGGTGGGTAGGGATGGTGTCCTTGCTTCTGTTTTTCAGAGACTGGAATGGGTGACAGGGGAGGGATCACCTGATGGTTCCTTGTCTTGTTCATTCCCTGTGGGGCACCTGGCATTGGACACTGTCAAAAGACAGGGCACTGGGCTTGATGGTCCTTTGGTCTGACCCGCTGCTATGGCCATTATGTTATGCCCAAACCTTTTAAGCCTAGGGAGCAGAGACCGGTTCATGCCAGAGGGTTCCTATGATCCCATTTCCTGGTTTGCCGGTTTGCGTAGAAATGTGGACATGTGCAAACAGTTAGACTTCAGAAATGGGGTTCGAGTGAAGCAGGTTAACACACAATTAATGTGCAGCCCAGAGACACTGAGACCCTTGAGCAAGGGAGAATGAAGTCAGTTCTCAACCTAAGAGCCCGTTGGCTTTTAGCTCATGTAAACAAACAAGCTTATGGCTCTAGCCCCTAAGGTAACATGTTCAATCCCTCCTGTATGTGTGCAGCATCCATGCAAATTGTTAGGCCGTGACAGGATAGATTCATGTCTCAGATGGCTGCAAACTAAATATGAATTCAAATGCCCTTAGAAATCAAAATATAAAATGGTTTGGCCAGTGGGTTGCTCAGAGGTTGACAGTGCCAAGCATTCTGGTCCCTCCAGTGGTCCCAAGACATTTATGGCTTTCTGTCTTTCAGGGAATAGAGCTGTTTGTGTCTTCGAAAGCCCTGCTGTGTACTTTGTCCTAGTTGCAGTTATAATTATTCTCATCGTAGCTGTCTCAGTGTTGCTGGTGGGTGAGTACTCAGTCTTCACCTATGCAATGTCTGGCTTCAACTCTGCTGGTACGGAAATCACAGGATGGCTATTCCTCACCTCTGGCGGTCAGGTCAAAGCAGGTTTTGTCTATTTAGGGTTCTCCTATGGTCCTCCTCATAGTTAATGCACAGGAAGCACTCCAGTAATGATGCCTTCCTCACTATTCTCCCACCCTGTGTTATAGGTGGGGAGCTGTGACCCAGAAAGATGAGCTGCCCAAGATGTCACAGGGAGTTTGTCAGATCCTTAAGCATAAAATTATTGCTCCCAGCCTTATAAAAAGATGCCCAAAAATCTGGCCTAACCTGTTCACGTCAGTAGGAGTTATGGGCTACAATATCTTTAAAATTCTGTCCTGTCATTTCTTCCAACCCCTCACCAGTTCTTTTAATTAGTTAAAAAGACACCCCTGAGGATCTGACAATATTTGTTGGTATGAACTAATATTTTTCTCTCCTTGCTGCCTGAAAAGCCCCATCTAAACAGACAGAACTATGAAATTGATTATGTACAAAAGAAGGACCTGTTGAAAAGTACCTTAAGGCACAGAAAGCCCATTAACCTCATAAGGGCTTCAGTGTTGCCAAATACACACTCATGAAGTTGAAAAACTAAACAGAAAGATTTGTTCCCCTCTGATAGTCACTTTGAAATGTTTTGTTCCTGCTGCTGTTATACCTCCTAGACAGAAGACTGTGTGTTGTAAATTTGAGGGAGTCTTGCCGATGGTTTGTCACACAATACAAGCCACCTGTTCAGAGATCGGCTGTTTTAAATTGCAGCAAAATAAAGAGCAGTGCAAGAATGTGTTGGAATATAGCACACTGAAATTTGAATCAAATGTCTTCCTCTTTTCCCCACACTGCTCCAAAATACAGATTTGGATGGTGGTGATAGGTCTTCCTACTATTGCTGTTACCCATCACTGAAAAAGATACAGTAATTACTCATTTAACATGTGCCCACCTAGCACGTTTTTGTAATAAAAAAAAAAGTGCTAAGGGAACATTTTTCAAACAACATGACTGTCCTCGAAATAACACAAAAATAATCAAGTGGCAGACTACTTCACGCGGCGGTATAAGTTGGTGAAAACAGTGGTAACAGGCTCCTCTGCTCACTCACATGTTTATTATTGTGTTTTAACAAACTGCTGCAAGTTGTGTTGCTAGTTATATTGTGTTGTCTAGCATAAACATCAGATGTCTAGCATCTGACCCAGCACCAACAAAAAGTTGACTTTGCCACCACCACCTCCTTGTACAAGGTAGATTGAGCTTGCCGCTTTTTTCTGATATCCTGGTGCTTCGCTGTGACCATTTCCTGATCTACAGTGGCCTCGCTTCAGTTTCACTGATGTTTGGGGAGTGGGCACAGTCAAATTTCAGGGGTGCAAACACCAGAGTTACATTCAGCCTCACCTTGGAAGTACACAATCAGGCTCCAGCAGAGGCAAGAGGAAAAACAAATTAGCAAATGCAGCACAGTATTCAATTAAATGTAAACTGGGGGGGGGGGGGGGGGG
>JANRFK010000270.1:11472137-11486968 GCA_030068395.1 Apalone spinifera | reverse complement strand
TGCTCCAAACACTTCGGTTAGTCTATAAGGTGCCACAGGACCCCTCACCGCTTTAACACATATAGAAAAGCTTCAGAGGGGTAGCTAAGTGAGTCTGTAACAGGAAAAACTGAAAAAAAACCCAGATAGTCTGGTAACACCTTAAAGACTAAAAACCTGTAAATGGGATCATGAGCTTTTGTGGGAACAACCCACTTCTTCACATGACTGGAGTGTTAGAAGTCCAGATCCAAGAATAAATAAGGGAAGGGTGGGGGAAAGCATGGGGAGAGGGTTCAAATAGTTGCAAGAGGCTGATAAGAACAATTAGCACCTCCATTGTTGGGTTGGTTACTTAAGGGATTGTGCGAGCCAACTATCTCTGTTCATAGCATGTGCATAAGAATGAAACTTGTAAATGAAGTTAAGTTCCAACCCTTCTCTGTGTATTTGGCTGTGGACACCTTTATGTTGGTAAGAGCTGCTCTTGCTGACATGAGTATCAAACTTGGAAACACATGTCCAAAGGGTAGCCAACTGGCTTTTAGCAGGGTAGCTGGTGCTGGCTAGCAAGGATATGCCTCTGTTCTGGGGGCTGCTCACTTTACCTGTCAGGGAATGAGCTACCCCAGACATAGTTACCCCCACCTGCCACCCCAAACAAACTACTAATGCAGCAATTCACTGCAGCAAACACCCCACTCTCCTGCTGGAATCAGTCAGCTGGGAAAATCCAACCCCGTCAACTAATGAAGAAAGTCTGGACCCTTCCAGGGAGTGAGCAGAGCTCACAGCTAGGTGCTTTGCAATGACTGCCTGAAAACTGAGTATGCTGTATGTGGGTCTTTTCCTGCTCTGTGCCCCCCAAAGCTCTGTCAAGGCAGAGTCCCCTTGTCTGCCCTACCCCCCTCCAATCTCTGCCAGGGCCGAGCTTCCTTGCTACTCCCCTTGAGACCACTATTCAATGCCCTTGTCAGAACAGAGTTCCCCTTCACTACCCCCCCCCTCCAGTTACTGCCATCAGAGCAACTGACACAGCATTTATTTCGGCCTTGGGATAGAGGCTTATGCCATAGGGGACTGGTTTAAATCACCAAGTGGAGAGTCTCTATTTAAACTAGGGTTGTAAAAAGTTACTTAGTAAGCATTGAGGTCAAAGTTACTCAACTTTGGAAGTCTTGGGAGCCACAATGATACTTGCAGCATGTGCCAAGGGCCGCAACTTAAGTGTGGTTGTATATGCATGCAAATAGCTTCTTCCCCACTGACAGGCATGACTACAAAGATTAAGGCAAGACTTCACAACACACCGGTCCCATTTCAGTCAATTCTGCTGTTATTAATAAAATGCAATAGTTACCTGATTGCTCATTAAAAGTGCTGTTGTATGGGTGGCAGTGACAGTCCAGGAATTTAACTACTCAAACATACATGAACAGAAGACCATTAAACTGACTATTTTTTTTTGTTTTTGCTTCCGCCCGCGGGCCACATGTTGAGCCCTGCGTAAACCCAAACTGCACCATGTGCCGCAAACAAATGGGCATGTTGAGTTACCACAGTGCTTACCAAGTAACCATTTGGATGGCCAGCTGTGCCAGGCTGAAGAAGCTATGGCTGAGTTGGATCAGCCATTCGGGGTAGCAGACAGGGCCATGCCTGTGTTGACCGGCCAGGACCCTGGCCATAGGGGTAGTAGGCGAGACTATGCCTGTATCTAGACCCTGGCTTTGGCTGTGCTGGAGCAGTCCAGGCACCAAGACAAGGGCTATTTACATCCCTATTTATTATTTTCTAAAGAAGGGTGGTAACTAGGGATATTAAGAATTTTACCATTTCACCAATGAACTAGTGCTTGTTGGCTAGTGGTATCAGTTAAACTCAGCTGCTTCTGGGGAGGTGGTTTTGATGTGGCAGGTCAGTGAAGCCTCCTCCCTTGGAGCTGGTCAGACAATGGTTGTCTGCTTCACTCCCAAGGAGGTGTTTGTTGCCACAGCAAAGCTGTCTCCCCAGGAGCTGAACTGGCAGACGCTATCTTCCAAGGAGGCTTTGCTGCAGGCATTGCAGTATAAACTGACTTTTAGCAGTTACCTGGTTACCATATTAAACCATTTTTAACATCTCTAGTAGGGATGTAAGCGAGGCTTATTGGATTGTTGAGTTGTGCCTTGCCTAGTCAGAGAGAGGCAGAAGGAGGGGGAAAGCAGACGCCAGTGCTGGTGGGAGCTGGCTTAAAAGCTAGTTCCCTCAGCACTGTCTCTGAGGGTGGGCAGGGGAGGCAGAGGCACAGTAGGGAAATGGTACAAACGGGGACTGAAGCAGTGCCTTGGCCCTTGCTATGTTTTAAAGGCTGAGGCGCAGCTGAGATAGCGAGCGCCCCACCTCCCCCTTTATTGGCTACTTGATTACCTGACTAATCAAAATTTAACATCCCTAATCCCTTGTGGTAACAATTAAAACATATTGATTATGGCTAAATAGAGTCCTTAAATTAGATCTGATGCACTGTCCTGCTATCAGGATTGCTTGACAAATCCCTGGCTGGGTTGGTTTAGCTGGGATTGGTCCTGCTTTGGGCAGGCTGGACTTGATGACCTCCTGAGGTCTCTTCCAGCTCTATGATTCTATGATACCCAGGAGACTAATACTACACTTTGACTATATGCTTCTATTGAAGCAATTACACAACTTAATATTTTCAGATTCTTACTAAATGTGTCCAATTAATATGTTTCTTAAAAAAGAGAGGAATAATTATTTTTTGTTGGTGGTGTCTGGGTCAACCTGTATTAAGATATGAACTTGTAGCCATTTATGTGATTAACCAATGAGCCCAGTGTCATTGGTTAATCCTAATGGTTATACACAGTCTTCCACTCCCCATCTGCCCCTGTTGCCTCTCACAGAAGCAGCAGCGCGGGGGGGGTGGCCTGCGGAAGCAGGAGTGGGTGTATCACCAGAGCCTTCCCATAGATGCAGCCGGTGGGGAGGAGAGGGGGCAGGGCAGGTGGGATGGTGCTCACAGGGAGCTGGCTTAAAAGCCAGTTCCCTATGGGTGCCAGTTCCCTATGGGTGCCAGTTCCCCATGAGCGCCAGCTCCCACCTGCTTTCCTCCATGTAAATGTGTCACCCCTGACATTTAGAATGATTGCACAGATGTGGCAAACAGTATTTTGTTTAGGTCACACTTGCTAATGGATCTGGGTGCCTTTAAAGAAGCAGAAAAACTTCTGGCAAGAAGGAACTACAGACTAATGGTACTGTCCCTTATACTGTTTTGCAGCTTGGAGTCCAGCTTAACCAAAGAAGCAGTAGAGAGTTTGAAGTTTGAGCTGGGTCATCTGTCGGTGCTTGGAACTCACTCTGCAGCCCTCTGAGGGCTTGTCTACACAGACTTTTGCACCAGTTTAGCTAAGCAGGTGCAAGTGTGTATGTGGAATCACTTACTTCCATCAGTCACTTGCATCAAACTCCTTTTTAAGGACTTAAGCTGAATCAGATAAGCCTGGTTCAAACCAGCGTAAGTTTCCATGTGCGCATGCTTGCGCTAGTTTAACATCATACAGTAAAGCTAATCCAGAGCAAGTCTGAATATAGTGTCCCTGAATCAGACATCCTAGCCCCTGAAAGGATGATAATCTGAGACCGACACATGTTCCAGGCTCTTGGTGTGAGAGGAGAGATGAAAGAGCATCCAACTGATGAGCAACAGCAGCTAAAGGAGCCTCTTAACTTGTCGGGAGCTGTGGAAAATAGAGGGGAACCAAGCTATGGGAACAGGCCGGACAGAAACACTCAACCATGTCCAGAAGGTTGCAGGCTTTCAATCGTGGATGAAACTCTTCAGAGTCCCCTGCGTGAAGGCAACAGGAAACAGAATGCATCACCGAGCTCCAATGGATCAGGTACCTAACTTTGTCCTTGCTACTTGTACCTTGTGTGTGTACCTGTGGCCGGAGGTCTTGTACTCTGTGGAAGCTGTTACCACATCTGAAATCATGGAGGATCTCAACTCAGTTTGAAAGCTGCTGTTCTAGTTTGAAGAACCATTTAACTGTGAGCTGGTTGGGTGAGTGTGGGTCACTTGGTGAGTTGGTTGGAGTGGTCAGCTCTTGGCCAGGGGGAGGCGTTGCTGTTAGTGTCTGTGCTCAGAGAAGACGAGTAGCCCAATGAGAATCACAGTAGGTAGTTGCGCCCTTGTGGATCACAGAGTAGTGATGTTAATGAGTTGGCTCCTCAGAAGCACTCTTGACTTTCTCTTTCAGGTCCTGGAGCTAATCATAAGTTCTGGGGATATGCTTCCTATCAAGTTCTAGTCCCAGCTACATTGACAGTTTTCATCTTCATCATCATCACCATCACTCTAGCATTATTTTTAGCTGGTAAGTGTGTGGCCCACCTAGTCTCTGCTCTCTTGGGCTGTTTCTGGGCTGGCAGGGAAATTCGTAACCAGTGAATCTAGGAGCCAACAATCACTTACATTTTAGTGACATGTGACCCTACTTCTGAGTAGTACCTACTGCACTGGTCCTTCAGATGTATCCTCTGGGTTAGTTCTGGCTGACTCCCCAGCCCCACTTGCTGCCGCTTTCCCAATGGGGTTAAATTTCAGGGAGACTTTCCATGGAATTTGTGCAATCTTGTCCCTTCTACTGTACTAGGGGAAGAAGGTGGGGGTGGGAGTCCCAAAAGAAGGTTGCAAGTAGGAAATAGGCAAAAAGAGAGACCTAGACCAGCCAGCTTTGCGACCTAGGGCTGTAGCAGGTACGGAGCCTGCCTGAGGGTCCTGTTGGGCTGCTGGCCAGGAGCTGCCTAGGTTAGTGCCTCCTGGATAGGGTCTGCTTCTGTCACCCTACCCTCTCCAGTGTCCCAACTCCCTGTTCTAGGTCACAATCCAGACCCTCTGCACACGCCCTACCCTATGTCACAACTCCCAGATATTGCACCCTCTGTTGCATCCCTCCCCCAGGCCAGACTCCTCTCCTGTATCCATACCCCCTTCTGGCCCCTGCACCTGAATCCCCGACCCCAAACTCCCTTCTGCACCCAACCTCAATCCCAGACTTCCCAAACCCTCCATAGAAAAGTGGGGCCCTTAGACAACTTTCCAAATCTTAGAAAAATGTATTGCCCGCCCCTATCATAGATGGATCTTATTTCTGAGCTTCTGATGCCATCTTGTGGCTTTTATATGTCAGGAAGGATTAAGACAATTTTCTGAGGGCTTTATACCGAAGTGGTGGAGTGTTAAACTTAGAGAATATCAATCAGGGGTACACAAGTTTTTCAAGGTATACATCAACTCTTCTAGATATTTCCTAATTTTACAATAGACACACAAAGCACCAGTGAAGTCAGTACAAATTTAAAATTGCATACAGACACAGGAAGAAAGGAAGCAGTTTTTCAGTCCGTGTGCTGTCGCACATCTTTAAATGTCTGGTTCCATAAGTTCCCACATGAGGAGAAACTTGAGGGTGCACCAGACAAAACTTCTAAAAAGGTACGGTTGTTGGGGATGGCTGAGAGCCACTGACTTAACATCACGAAGAGGTGTGAATAACTGATTCCCCTGAACAATGTAGTTTATACTGAGCTACCTGCTGGTGTGGACTGTTATGTTTGAGCATTTATAATAAATAACAAACCTCCTTTCTCTACCAAGAGGACGTTGTTGTTGTTTTATTTCTGTGCATGAAGCTTCCATAAAGAACACTTTGCAAATGTGGTGAATACATGCCTGTTTGTACATATTGTACTGAAAGCTTTGTAGGAAAATTGACTTGATTACAGTGTTTCTCAGTGGGAGGGAGAAGAGGCATGGAGAGAGCACCATCCATCATCCAGGGATGATCTAGATGGTACTGCTGTGAGGACTGGGGACTGGACTTGATGACCTCTCGAGGTCCCTTCCAGTCCTGGTCTTCCATGATTCTATGTCAACAGGAGAGCTCCCTCCAGCACAGCTGGTTTTATGTTGATGGAAGAGCTCTCTCCTGTTGGCAGAGTCCACACCACGTGTACGGCTATGGTGCAGCTCTAGCAAGTCTAGAATAGACTAGCCCTAGTACTGATTGACATGGCTTCTGAAACTCTGCACAGACTTCTTGTAAGCATGGGCTAAAAGCTCTGTTCTGGGCTGGGAACAGGCCTGGAATTCTTACTGCTGCCATTCTATTATATGCATCTCCATTGGCGAGGTCTCTCCAGAACTGCTTCACCCCAAAGTGCATCTCTAAAGTAAAGAGCCTGGAGAGGGGAAGCAGCCAGCTGTGTTAGCAGGGCATTCCTGGCTTGGTAGACCCAGCATCCCACGCAGTCAGAATGAACTGTATTTTTATTTGGGGCCAATATTGCTCTCTGCGGAGCATCAGGTAACGTTCCCTTACCTGCCTGCAGCCCACCTTCCTGGTGAAGCTGCTGTTGCTGCACTCTGCTCTGGGTTGCTTTTCATCTGCTCTTGAGGGGAATTTGACCCCAGGAAATTCACCCACTCAAGACGGGACGATGGTTTCCCAGTTCTTGTTTCTAATGGCCTCTTTCCTTCCTCCACGCAGCAGTCAGAGGTGTAAGAAGCCCGCAGCATGGATCAGAGGGATTTTCTCCCCTGGTCAGATACAGAATCAGGAGAGGGAGGTGGGGGACAGTTCTGACCCTGTGTTACTTATCTCCTTTTTCAGTGAAAAAATCCAAACAGCCTCTGGCTGTTCCAGCTGTGCTGTGCTGCCCAGATGGCTGGGTCGGGTACGGAGGGAAATGCTATTATTTCTCAGAGGCTGAAGGGAACTGGACCTATAGCCAGACCCAGTGCTGTGCACTCAACGCCTCCCTGGCTGTGATCAACAGTGAGCAGGAAAAGGTGAGAGTGTGGATGATGCTTTATCTGAACAGTTTGGGCTTGGTAGGGTTGGAATCTGGCTGGGCTCAGCCCTGGAGGATAACCTGCCCTGTGCTGGAAAACCTGAGTGACTGTGGCCGCCAAATCTCAGACCTGGCAAAGCTGCCCTCAGTCTGGGGTCCCAGGCATTGCTCACTCCCAGCCCACCCTTTTTCCCAGAGCCCCTGATGGGAGGCTCCCTCTCTAAGGCAGGGCCGGCCCAGTCAGCGCCTGGCCAGTGAGCTCCTGCCTCTCTTGCCGGAGGGAGGGGCACTATGTGCAGTGCTGTTGGGAATGAGTCTTGCAAGAAGTACAGAGGTGATAGTGAAGGCTCACACTGGAGAAGGCCGGGGTGGGTCTCCCTGTGTAAACATGAAGATAGATGGGAGTAGGGTAGGGGTATAAAATAGCTTCTGAGCAGCCCAGGCCCTTCACATGTCCCCAAGTTCCCAGGTTAGCAGACCCCAAACTGAGATTTGGAACATACTGGGATTCTTGGCCAGTGAGTGGCTCACTAGCTGAGGCTCCTGTCAGGAGCGGAGCTGCCCACTGCCCTCCTGACAGCCTTTCCCTGGCCAGCTCTGGCACCTTCCAAACCTAGAGGATGGCTTGTCGAGAGAAGAGCTGCTCATGCCATCTTTATGATCTCCGATGACTTGTTGAGCTGTGACTTGTTCTCTGCCTCTCGCTGTGCCGGGGCTGGTTTCGTTGGACCCAGGGCGCTCAGCTGGAAAACTACGGGTGGCCACTCCAAACCTGAACTTTTGACACAGGTGGGCAAGCACCACAGCCAGCGGCCTAACTGTAATCCGGCTTTGTATTTTTAAGGATTTCTTGCTGCGCCTTAAGGGCACCTTCGACTGTTGGATTGGCCTCCAGAGAGAGCCAGGCCAGCCTTGGAGGTGGCCCGGCGGCACCAAATTCAACCAGCAGTGAGTCCCTTTTCTGTTAGTAACGTGCTGGGGTTAGATCGTGGGTGTTGGCGGTGCTGCCACTGGATCAAGAATGTATCCAGGCCAGGTTGCTTGCGTGTGGGAATGTCTGAGTTTCTTACTGGTATTTGGAATCCATGAGCTAAAACCAATATTCCGGCAGCATTAAGGCCCTGTGCTGTGTGTGTTACTGCACTAGTTGGCAGCTGCAGGCCAGCCCCTCTTCCCTCCCCCCCACCACTCTGCTAGGCACTGGAAAAATTTCTCAGAAGTGTCACACACTGTGCATGTGAGTAATCTGTGGAATCTCTCCCTTTGAGCTGAATGGCCCTTGCCCACTATAATCCAACACAGGCCTGGGCACAGGGAAGGTGGCTGCTCCAATGGAGGAGACGTTAATCATAGCTCCCTTCCCCAGTGGACTGTCTGGGGGAAATCATGGAGACAAACAGGGTGCCTCAGCACTTTTGAGGAAGCCTGAAGGGCTCTCCCTTTAAAGGGCTAAGGAGGAATCTCATTTCACTGCCAGCCCTGTAGGATTTGAAACAAGCTCTTGATAATGATAATTCCACAACATCCTCGGAAGGATCCTAGCAAACTTCATCGCAGAGAGCTAATGCTCCCTGTGATATGAGAAGCCTGTGGAATCTCTCCCCGTTGGACCGAATGGGCGTGGAGAGAGTTAGCTTTGCCTGATGCGCTCACCTAGAGCCAAGCGGTGGGCAAGTCGGGCCTAATGTCTACCCAGTCCAAAGACTTCTCAAAGAAGAGAGCTGGTGTTTCCAGAGATGCACCTCCTTTCTCCGCTCCCTGCCCTGCAATCCCTGCTAAGCTCCTACGGGTTGTGTTTTCCCCTCCTCCTGGGGAGGGGTCTGAATGAGCATGCAGCTGCTCCCTTAGCTGACCTGCTGTGCGTGCGTGCGTACGTACGTATGTACTCATGGGGAGATGCCCAGTCCTGTTATCTCAGCCCTCATGCTCTGTTGCAGGTTTTCCATAAGAGGAGGAGGCAACTGTGCATATCTGACTGATGAGAAATGGCTCAGCAGCTCAAGATGTGGAACAGAGAGATCCTGGATTTGCAGCAGACCTGTTGCCTGTACAATGGGAAAGGGATGCAATAAGAAATCACAAGTTTAGGACCCATAGCAACTACATCTGAAAAGGCTTTATTGGGGCTTTATTACACTATCCAAAGACAGAGACTGGGGCCTTGTGTAGGGATGTTAAATATTGGTTAATAGTCAATCAACCTCATGAATTCTTATCAATTAGTCTACTATTCTGTAGTCCCCAGGGGAAGGGCTGGCAGCTGGTGTGCTCCTGGCCCCACTCACGAGGAGCCCCCTGCCACTCCACACTGCTTCCTCTGTATCGGAGGAGACTGTGTGGTCCCAGCTCTGTTGTAGCTGTAGCAAATTTAGTTTTGATGGGCAGATTTTTCATGGCATGTACAATGTTGGAGAAGGGCTATGAACAGTACATATGGCAGTGCCATGTGAAGGTAGAAAAGCTGAAGGTGTACCAGAAGGCAAGAGTCAAACCATCCCTGTGATCTGCTGCTGAAGACTTGCCACACCTGTGAGGAACTAGATGCAATCTTCTGCAGGAATGCCCCTCCACCACCTAGAGCCACATGGATACTTGGAGGTGAGGAGAAAATGATGGATGAGAAGGTTGGGTTGGAGGACACCATGGAGCAAACAGCAGGATTATCCGGTGTTAGTTTGGCGTTCATTTATAAAATGTTTCTAGCCTTATGGTTGAAGACAAAAGCTGGAACATAGGCACGATAGAAACTGAAATTACAGAAGGTGAATGAAAAGAGCCTACCATTCTCACTTTTTAAAAAAACTTCAACTTTTGAGCTCTTGTTTACCTGTATGTAGGCAAGGACATAACATGCAGCTAAACTGTAAGCTCCCCAGAGCAAAGGCTTTCTACAGAGCACCTACTACCTTGAGGTCCTAATATTGATTGCAACCATTAGGTGAAATTAATATAATTAGGGCCTTTTTCAATTTTTTTATTTTTCCTGGAAATTTGTGTGTCTTTCTACAGTAATAGTTAGAAATACTTATTTGTATTGGTAAATATTGGGGTTTATTTTGATGGTTCTAAGGATGGAGGGAAAAGTATTCAACAGATCAATGTTCTGATAAACAGAAGTTGGAATACTTACTTTACTACAGAACTGAAAACAGGGCTACCTCTGAATTAAAAAAATATATATATTTTTTAATCCCCAGATTAAAATATTTCATTTGAATAAACAGTTGTTGACTTAAATGTAAACAGATTAGGTTAATGTTTAATAATTGGACTCATTCAAATGCAATTTCTTTACAAACATCATAGAAAAGGGTTTTTTTGTTTTTACTTGAATACCTTAAAAGAGCGTTAGCATCTATTATGAACTTTTAAAATCAGCCATTTGGGAACATCTTTTGCATGAAAGGTGGCAACATGTAGCAGGTAAGCTAGGCAAGAGAGCTGCTCAGATTTTTCATTCAGCTTTATCTCTTGTGTGCGCAACAAACTGAATAGCGGTTGCCACATTTCAAAGCAAGGGCATATTTATTTAAAGATTTACTGATACAATTGACAACTGTTTGTAAAGTCTGCAGACAGTAAAACTCAATGCTCCAAAATGGCTGCAGGCTTCACCATGGTAAGGTAGTAAGAACGTCTGGAGATTATTCAGATCAAAGGACTAACTATATTTCCATCCAACCTCTTCAATTTTATTGGTCAGAGCAGTAGCATTCTTCTCCAAATATTTCTTGGTCAGATGGAACCAATTTGGCAAAGATTTTGTAACTGGTCAAATTTCTGTCCAAAGCCTAGGTTTATCGGGTGGTCGAGTCAACTACTCATTTTACCCCCTTGCTGCCTCAGCAGGAGCCAGTGCTGGGGGCGGGGAGGCCGGCTTAAAAGCTGGGATCCCCTGCAGACAGGGGCTGCTGCCGCAAAGCAGCCCCTGTCTGCAGCAGCCCAGATTGTCCATGAATACAGACTGCTCCAGCAGCCCCTGTCTGCGGGGAGTCCCACCTCCCCACCGGGACCCCCATAGACAGGGGCTGCTGGATGCAGCGCGAGCTGGGACTGAGCAAGCCCTGGCTAAGTCCCAGTTCATGCCAGGCATGGGAGCTACCGCCGCTGTGGCTTTGCATTTACATTAAAAATGCAGTGCCACAGGGGGGGTAGGTCTCAGACCCAGCACAAGCCAAGCTTGAGCCTTCTCTTATTGACTAATCCATGTAGTCAATACAAGTTGTATTGACTACATGAGTAGCCAGTTACCTGCCTTCTTACCAGAAACACCTTTTGAAATGTTTATGTGCACCTGTTTGTATGTCTTGACTAATACATAGGCATAGCCTCACTTCAGCAGGCAGCTTTGTATAGTAAATATATTCATAATGTTGTTTGAATGATACACTACTCTGAAATATGCTGGATAAATACTTTTTAAATAAATTTTTTATTTAAACTGAAAATAACAGTCTTGGCTGTAATTCAGTGAGGGTAATTACTTGTAATGTGACCCTAGATAGGTGGCCACAAGGGGAACGGAATCTGGATTTTAAACTAGTTTTATTGCCAAAGGATAAATTCAAATTCCTGTAAGGCAGTATTGTAGCAGGCTCACCTGTCTTCATGGAAAAACCAAAACACTGGGGACCAAACCTGGGGGACAGGGAGAGGACCCATCAGACACAGCAGGAGAAAAATGTCCCTGCCGGCCTTCCGAGAAACAGAAAATCGTGGTATTTTCTGGTTTTTTTTTTTTTAACTGGACAAAAGATGCAATTGCCAGACTGTCCAGGTGAAAATTGCACACTTGGCAACCCTAATACCATGCAGGGAAGGAGAGGGAGCTTCCTGCCCTCCCCCCAAAGCCTTCCCCTCTGGTCCCCCCATGCCTCCTTAACTGTTCAGAAGGCATTGCATCCAGTGTAGGGCTAGCTAGGGCTACAAGACACAGCTCCTTGCTGCAGCAAGCCTATTGCAGGGAAGGAGTTCTGGGGCTTGCCCAGATGTGGCCACCTCTTCCTCCCAAAATGCACCCCATGCAGGGAAGGGACTGAGGGGGGGAGTGATTCTCTTCCTTCCCACTCATGCAAGTATCCCCCGCACCCCACCTTCCCTCCAATGGGTTGCTAGATGGTTTCAACAAAAATACCGGACACACTTGATATTACATCACAATCTACGTTCCATCTTATTTAAAAAATACCAGACACTTCGATTTTCTCAATTTGTTTCCTGAACAGAAAGCTCAAATACTGGACTGTCCAGTTCAAAACTGGACACCTGGCAACCCTACTCCAGTCCTGCATACCTCCTTAGCTCTTAAGGCTCCAGTCTGCCAGAGGCTAGCCAGCCTGTTCAGGGAAGGTGTTTGGGGGGAGAGAGAGAACTTGGCTCTGTTTTGGCTTCTTTCTTCCTTCTTTCCAAAAGGTGCTCCATGCAGGGAAAGGGCTCAGGGGCTTTCCTTCCCTCCCACACTGGGAATGAATCCCCTCTTCTTTCCTCTCATCCCACACACATGCTCACGGCAAAAGGAGTTTTGCTGGCCACCTCTGCAGCTGCCTGAGCCTGGAAAGGAGCTGCAGCCTTTTTCACTGCCACCTTGCTGAAATGCTGCAGGGACTCCAACACGTGGAGCTTCTCCCACCAGATCTCATGTGCGCGCCTCTCCCAGAACCACAAGTATCTGGCTGTGCTGCAGGGGAGGCCGGGGGAAGTTTTTTAAAGTGGCCGCAGGGACAGCCTGCCTCTTCTGCTAGATGCATCAGGGCAAAAATGTCCCTGTGGGCCTTCTGTCCGAGAAACAGAAAATACCATACATTTTGCATGTCTGGCATTTTCTGGGGGTTTTTACTGGACAGAAGATGCAATTACCGGATTGCCAGGTGTCCTGTTTTCACCCAGACAACCTTAGGTATTTTGGTTTTTGTTTTGATATGGGAGAAGAGGTCACTGTGTGTAACTGTACACTTGTACACATTCACATCCCTGAGACCTCAGTGGTTCAGGAGCAAATTAATGAAAATGTAATATGGGGGAGAATATTTAGTTTATATATGTTTGTTCTCACTGCAAGTAGGTTAATATTAGTGCAAGCTGATAACTTAATTGACTGATACCTTAAAATGCTATATGATTTAATCTAATATCATGTGCTGTGGGAAACAAACAGCCCCTTTGTGGTTTGATTGTCGCTGGTCTTATACTAAAACAAAAGACAGGACAATGCAGCACTTTAAAGACTAACAAGATGGTTTATTAGTTGATGAGCTTTCGTGGGCCACACCCATTTCCTCAGGTCTTATACTACCAACTGAGATGCAGGGTCTCCCATCTTTACTAAGTGCTACAGCACTGTAACTGTAGAGAAGCCAAAGCTTAAGAAAATAAATTAGAAAATGTTTAATAGAGCTTGCTTTTTGTTTTTTGTTGTGGTGGCTTACTTTGCGTAGCTTATTTCGAGTTAAGCCCTGCTGTGTAGACACCCTTAGTGGCTGGGGTATGTCTACATGGGAGGGCTTAACTCGAAATCTGTTGCTGCATACAGATGTCATCGCCTCATCTCAAAGATATACTGGCATTAGAAAAAGTTCAGAGAAGGGCTACTAAAATGATTAGGGGTTTGGAATGGATCCCATATGAGAAGAGATTAGAGACTAGGACTCTTCTGCTTGGGAAAGAGGACACTAAGGGGGAATATAATAGAGGTATATAAAATCATGAGTGGTGTGGAGAAAGTAAATAAGGGTAAGTTATTTACTTGTTCCCATAATATAAGAACTAGAGGCTACCAAATGAAATTAATGGGTAGCAGTTTGAAACAAAAGGAAGTTGTTCTTCACATAGCGCACGGTCAACCTGTGGAACTCCTTGCCTGAGGAGGCTGTGAAGACTAGGACTATAACAGGGCTTAAAAGAAAACTAGATAGATTCATGGCGGTTAAGTCCATTAATGACTATTAGCCAGGATGGGTAAGGAATGGTATCCATAGCCTCTGTTTGTCAGAGGGTGGAGATGGATGGCAAGGAGAGAGATTGCTTGATCATTACCTGTTTGGTTCCCTCCCTCTAGGCACCTGGCATTAGCCACTGTTGGCAGACAGGACACTAAGTTGGATGGACCTTTGGTCTGACCCAGATTGGCTCTTAAGTTATGAAATAAGCTATGCAAATTGAGCTATGGCAATTGTGTCACTTATAAAATAAATAAAAAAATATAATGGAGATTGCCTATCTCCTAGAACTGGAAGGGACCTCGAAAGGTCATCGAGTCCAGTCCCCTGCCTTCACAGCAGGACCAAGTACCATCCCTTACAATTTTTTGCCCCACATCCCTAAACAGCCTCCACAAGGATTGAACTCACAACCCTGGGTTTAGCAGGCCAATGCTCAAACCACTGAGCCATCCCTCCCCCCTTATTTTGAAATAGGTCAGTTTGAAATTGGAAGCATCTATGCAGCACTTATTTTGAAAGAGTACTCTTCCTCCGACTTCCCTTTACTCCTCATACAATGAGGGTTATAGGAGTTGGAGTAAGAAGTCCTCCAGCTTGTCAGTATTTCAAAATAACTTCCTGCTGTGTAGATGCAGACTAAGTTATTTCTAAATAACATTCCTCTATGTACCCTAGCAGAGCTTTGAGTATAGTCGTGTGCATGGGGTGTGCCCAGGCACACCCTAATGCAGGGGGGGACTGGCCCAGTGGGCTGTTGTGACGGGCTGCCTGAAGCCCGCATGACGGGCGGCGTGGCCCCATCTGATCCGCTGGATGGATGCAGGAGTGGAGCGCTGCCGGGGAGGGAGAAGTGCGGCGATTCTTGCTGCCAGACTGCCTGCATGCAACTCTGGCGCGAGGAGGCGGGACGTGAGCCAGAGGGCAGGATGCCAGCAGATGCATTCAAAACGGCTGGATTCAAAAAGGCTCTGGCAGCCCTGCAAACTGGAAGACAGAAGCCAGGTAGGGGAGGGGAAGAGGGAAAAATAGGGGGAAGAGGCTAGTTCTGAGGGG
>JANRFK010000270.1:11462024-11472037 GCA_030068395.1 Apalone spinifera | reverse complement strand
CCCTGAGGAAGAGGGTGGGGGAGGGGGGCATCCCACTGAGCAATTTACATTTTGGGTGGAGTATAGGCAGCCACTGTGCGTCCCCGGTGCTCCCACCGGTCCCCTGGAGGCCTGCGTGGGACATCGGTGGCACCATCTCCAGTTGCCTAGACGATAGCGGTGACTTGGCTGGATTACACCCGGAGAGCCGCAAGGCTTAACCAAGACAACGCCAACATGAGCCCTTTCCCCACGCGTGTAGCTCTCCCACCACCCCCTTAGGGGTTGCCCCTGTGGCAGCGGGAGGGCTGGCTAGTGCTGTCTGCACCGCTCACGCTGTATAACGGCATCCTTCAGGGACATACCTCTGTAACCATCGTACTGCCCACTTTATAGGGTAGACGAGGGCTCCGAGCAGCGGTGGCAACCTGTGGGCTGTATGCGGCCCATCGGGGGTCTACGTGAGGCTCATGAGTAGCGTTGCCAGGTGTCCGGTTCAAAACCGGACAGTCCAGTATCTGAGCTTTCTGTTCGGGAAACAAATTTGAGGAAATGTCTGTTGTTTTCTAAATAAGATTGATGTCATGTCAAGCATGTTTGGTATTTTTTTGTTGAAACCATCTGGCAACTCTACTCACAAGACATTTTGTTACTGTTGCCCAGGCATGGAGTGGCCAGAGTCTACTTGTTTCTGTTTGCATAGTTCTCCCCCCTCCTCCAAGCTACTGGTTTTACTAAATATGTGCATGTAAAGCAAGGGCATGTGAATTGTGAGTGCTGATTGCATGCAACATTGACTGAGAGCCCTGTGCTCCTGATCCATCTAATTAAGGCACTGCTACTGTTCAGCTGGAACATCTACAGATTCTAGGTACTCAGGCACAGTTGGCAAAACTACCCTCTTCTGAGATGAATAGTCACGGAGAGGTAGCTATGTTAGTCTGATCTTTGTAATCAGGTTTTGTAATGTGTAAGATAATTATCCTCATCCTTGCAACAAACCCTGTAATACTTGTAGCATCACGGCCTTTCAAAGTAAGTTTAGGGGTCTTGGATACATAATTATTTGCATTTCAATAAAGATTATGTGATCCAGCTAAGGTTAGAGCCCTGTTGTGTACGTATCTTCCTTTAATTTGAATAGAGGATATGTTCAAATCTGTTTCACAGCTAGGCTCCTCTGTCTCAAGACGGTGTGTGGGTGTGTGTGTGGGTGGAAGATGGGGAAAATCTTTAGACTAGCATCCGTCATGTTTCTTATTAGTGGCAAGGGAAATCCCTTTGAAATTTCCTTTAGGATGATGTATGGGGAAGATAAAACAGGGCAGAACAGTATTTCAATCTGGCTTTTCACCAGCTGAAGTGCCCATTTTGCTCTGGGAAGCAAACCATTTGAATTCTAATTTAGCTACTGGCTTGCATGTTGCTGGGGATGAGATGATGTATTATTTTTTCCTGGGAGAAATATAGCACCCAAGAGTCCTGAGGGTCGGTTCCGCCTCTCCCCCTGCTGCTGCTTCCCCACCCCCAGTGTGGAGGAGTGAGGTCTAGTGGTCAGAGCGCACACTTGAAACCTAGCTCTGGGAGAAAGCTCTATAGTGGTTAAAACACAGGAATGAGTCAGGCTTCCTGGGTTATATTCCTAAATCTGCTACTATGAACACAGCAGGTGTTGATTATTGCTAGCATCCTGCATAGATACAAAATTAGTATCTACATTTATCCATGAACTGCAAACAGTGTGTGTGGTTATAAAGCAGATTTGCAGGGTTCTGAAAAGCACCTTCAGATCTATTGTGGACTACTTAATTTGATCCTCAGGAATTTTGCTAAATAACCTTGTTACTTCCTTTGCAGGAGCATCACTATGAAGTACAGACACACTGAGAATTTCCTGATTAGATAAGTATTATCTAGTGGCCCCCCTTTTGCTCAGATAGAAATTGTAATCTGTATTGATACTTTGTATTGCATCATTGATTCTCTAAAAAAAACCTTTTGCTTGTTCTCTTCAGATTTACCTCAGACAACCTCATTACTCATCACACCAAATCATTATCTGCTTATAAGATTGGTAGGGGTCAGGAAGTACAGGAACAGGTGAGAAGCTTGGTCTAAATCAGTGGTTTTCAAAGTATAGGTCACAACCCAGTACTGGGTCATGGAATGCCAGGCACTGGGTCTCACTGCTGCAGGGTGATCAGGTGACCAGTGGGTGCACTAAGACAGGCTATCTGCTTGTCCTGGCACTACAGACTGCACTGCATCCCATAAGTGGCCTGGCTCCTAAGTTGTGCGGGGTGAGGAACGCACAGGGCTGCACTCACTGCCCCTGCCATGAGCTCTTCCTTCCCACTGCCTGGAAACCTGCTGCTGTCTCCTGAGGCGCAGCAGGATCTAAAGTTCCAGTAGAGGTAAGAAGTCTGTCTTAGCACCCCTGCGGCATTGCTGATTGGGAACCACTCAAGGTAAGCCCCTCTTGCTCCAGTCCTGATACCCCCCTGCCCCCTGCAAAGCCAGGGCTCCTTTCTACACTCCAAAACTCTCATCCCCCTCCCGGATCCTGCATGCTAGTCAAACAATGTGGGTCACAGCATCAACAATTTTCAACTGGGTCATGAGAGAAAAGTTTGAAAGCCACTGGCCTAAATGGTCATTTGGTGGATTGGCTTGCTACTTAAGAGAGTAACACTGTGGCCCTACACAGTACAAAAATGAAGAAAATAATTTAAAGCCCTCTTTCTCTCAGATGGCTTTTGCCCTGAATTCTAGTGAGGAGAACAGCATCTTGTCTGCAAAGGTAACTGCAGGCTGGCCTGGATGTACCTGTTGGTGATTCTTCGACAGGTCAAGTAGAGATTGTGATGGAAAAGCAGTGGGGAACTTTGTCTCTGCGTGTGCATATGTCCCTTTCTTTTAGGGAAGGGAATTCTCCCTTCCTCCAGTGCACCCATAGAGGGTTTCACATCAGGGTGGGAAACCAAATTCCTTGTGTGTCACCCTCTTTGGGAGAGGGGAGTCAAATATGGTACCCAGTGATTGGGGGTAGGGGTTTGGTAGACCAGTGGAAGGGGGTGAAATGTCTCTTAGTTACTGCATTTGTTGGTTGCTGTTTTTGACAGTGAACAGAACAAGTGAGAGCACCTGTCTGTTAAGTGGGAGTGCTCCTTCCCCTCACATGTCCCCAGAGGTGATTTCTTGTGGGAGAACAAATCTGTTGCACTATCTATCCCCATGGTTGTGGGAAGAGAGAGTTTTTTAATTAGCTTGAGACGGGAGAGCTCTTTAGGTAAACTGGCATGGGGCTTGGGAGGAATGTTGGGTTTTTTGTCTAGCAAAACAACTCACAGCATGGAGGACCCACAGCATAATGGCTCTGTCCCTTAAGCTGGACTCCAAGTTGTAGGACAGTGTAACTAGAGAAGCAATAGAACAACTGGAGTTGGAACTAGGGTGTCTGCCGCTGCTTAGAACTCACCCTGCAGCCACTGGGACTTGCCTATTTAAATTGGTGTGAGTGTATATGTAAGATCTCTTATTTCAGTTTCAAACTTTCTAAATGATTTAAGCTGAGTGAATCAGCCTAGTTCAAACCTAGTTCAAGTACCAGAGAGGTAGCCGTGTTAGTCTGAATCTGCAAAAGTGGCAAGGAGTCCTATGGCACCTTATAGACTAACTGAAGCGTTGGAGCATAAGCTTTTGTGGGCAAAGACCCACTTAGTCAGATGCATGTGGCAGAACTAAGCAGTGGCAGTCAGAACATAGACACGTCCTGATTCAGACATTGCTGGGCTCTGCTCAGGTCCCTCTCATGGGTCTGTAATGTGTCCCAGGCACCTGGTGAGAGGAACGATGGAGGAAGGAGAGTGTCCCACTGATGCAGAGCAGCAATCAAAGGAACCCTTTAACCCATGTGCAGCTGTGGAGAAAAGAAGAAATCCAGGCTATTGGAACAGGCTGGGCAGAGATATGGGGGAGTGTCCAAATGGGAGAGTGTCTTCAGGAAGTGATGGAACACTTCAAACTACCTCATGTAGATGCAGCAGGAAACAGGGTGAGTGTGCTTGTGAATATGCTAACGACACCTGATGGGTGGATTGGGTATCGAGCTTGTCCCTGATGTTTGTACTTTGTCTGCTTATGGTCAGAAGTCTTATGTTGGGTGAAAATCTGAAATCTTGGCTCCTGTTTCTCTCTGATCCTCTTCACTTTTGTTTCTTCTCTGTGTGAAATGTGAGAGGCACATGCTCAAAACATTACATGAAGGCAGAGCCCCGAGGGTGCATGAAAATGAGCCTGTGTGTGTGTGAAGGAAAAAAAAAAAGGCCAGTGCTTACAAAAACAGCCCTGAGCTCTGGCTCTTTGCTGAGGCTGGTGTGCTGGAAAGGTGAAAGTGATAATGAGCTCTACGAATGTCTCACTTTCGTACTGCCCGCTCCCCCCCAGGGAGATGAGTGATCTTTCTTTCCCCTGACCCATGCTCTGTTTCATTGTGACACATTGAAATCCCCCGTTTTGATCTGATAATCAAAACTTGAAAGGAAACTTGCACTTGCTGCTTCACCCAAAGACAGCCAAGGACTGCAGGGAATCTGAATCCCTCCCCCCTGCCCTCCATTCCCTTCCCTTCCCTCCCTCTATGTGAACCCTGGACCTAGGCCCAGAAAGACTAGCACTTGTCTGGGAGTTGCTACCCACCCCTTCTCCCCCCCAGGATAAACCATACTAGGCAGACAGGAGTGAAGGATAAACTTAATTTATTGTCAGTATGATGTCTGTGTGACCTGGATGTTAAGTCTGGTCTTTGTAAAGAGTATGTGCTTGAACTCAGGTGAACAAAAAGGGGGAGGGGGAGGGGGAGGAAAAACTGGTTTGAACTTGTTGTAAGGCCTGCAAAGGGACTGTGAGGGGACAGATAATGATTGGAGGGAATTTGGTGGAAAGGGGCATAACCTGTATAAGCATGCAACTGTAAGTGGTCAGTGAGAAAAAGGTAATTATCATGTAAGGTAGTACAAAAGGCCTTGCCTTTTGTTTGGGAAGTTGCAGAAACTTTTCCTGAGTATCCTGGAGATTTTTGCCCTGGAATGCATTCCTGAATAAAGCTGGTTGCTTAACAAGGGTGTCTGGAATTGATTTGGTAGGGGTTTTGGGCCCCCATCCGAACCCTCGGATTATAATTCTCCTTCAGGAGCATTCCCCTATCAACCTAGCTACTGCCTCTTTGGACGCCAAAGTACCTACACTGGTGGGAGCAGCCTTCCCTTTGCCGTTGGTAGTGTGGTTGATGTAGGTAGATGTAGATGCACTTTGAGTGTGTGTCCGTGTGTGGGGGAGTGTGTTTTTTTTTCCCCTGTCCCACTCCCCAGTAGGGGACAGAAACAGCGAGCGTGAGACACGCCCCTATCCCTTCACTCTTCTAGTTAACTGAACCAAGTATCAGTCTGGGTAGCAGCTCTGAGAGTCTATGCAGGAGCCATAGTCAGCAGTCAGGTGGCTTGTGGGACTAGAAGATCCCATTGAACTATGGGCTGGTTGGGTGAGTGTGGGGATGATTTGGGACTAAACCGGTTTATTGTTGTATTTAGCTCTCTGACTGGGGGTTGTAGTTCATGTCTGTACCCTGAGAAGGAAGGGCCCAACCCCAGGAATAGATACTTGCTCCACAGCTCAGACATTGATACTGTTAAATGAGTCTGTTCACCAGAAACACTCATGGCTTTCTCTTTCAGGATCTAATGACAAGCGCAGGAAATGTCAAGTCACCATCCTGGCTACAATTGCAGTTTTCATGTTTATCATTGCCACTACTCTGACAATACTCTTAGCAGGTAATTGAACCAGCTGATCTCTGCCTCCCTGAATTTTTTCTGGGGAGGCAAAGAAGTTTTATTAGTGAGTCCAGTGGGTCTAGAATGGTTTGTCATGAATCCAATAATGTACCTCTGTTAACCAACTGGTTGGCCCTTCAAATATATATCCTTGATGTTAGCCCCAGCTGACCTCATTGCTGTTGCTGCTTCTAAAGTTAAACTTCAGGGAGACTTTCAAAGGAGTTTGTGTAACCCCGTCCCTGGTGCTGTCCTGGTGTGGGGTTGCCAAAAGGAGCGTGCCGGATTTGGATTCCTGGTGAGCACAAGACAGATTCATTGGCTTAAGGTTGTTGGGGAAATCCCAGCTGACCCGTCTTGGTAAAGGGTGACTTTGGCACTGAACCTTAAGTTCTGAACCCAGTGATCCCCAGACTAGTCTTACCCAATCCATGCCTCCAGCAGCCAGTAGATGGCACTGTCTTTTAAGCACAAGATAAAATGTCCAGAACTGTGCTAATTTCCCTGTAGGCTGGAAACCTCCCTGGAATTGTTAGTGTCGACACTTTATCATAAAACATCATTGAACCGGGGTCCAGTTTTCTGGGAGCCTGCTCGTTGCACAGATTACCACAATCAGGGTCTATTCCTTGATGTGAGGCTATTCCCATCCTCCTCTGCAGGTGCATCCCCTAAAGCACGGGTGGCCAACCCATTCTGGGCAAAGAGCCAAGATAGCAGTGGATCCAGCGCAAGGCGCCGTGGCAAAGTTGTTGGGGGGTGGAGGGAGGCGAGGAAAAAGACTTCCCCCTTCAAAAGGAACCCCTGATCACATCTGGTCGAGCACCCAAAAAACCCCCCCTCTTTAATAATAATTAAAAAAAAGCTCTGCCCCTTTAAGAAACCACATTTAAATTTGTTTTGAGGCTCTTTGGCCACAGCAGGCTCCCACTGCCTGCTAGCATCTTTATTTCTGCAACTTTCATTGCTGTGCAGGATGGTTCCCCAGCACAGGTAGCTGGGAGGAGAGGTCCATTTTCAGGGGCATGGGGGCTGCTTTCCAGCCTTCGGAGGGGGAGGCCAGGGAGCCGCATGCGGCTTACGAGCCTCTGGTTGACTGCAGCTGCCCTAAAGCAAAGAACCTGGGGAGGGAGTCAACTAGCACAGAATTTGACTCCCAGAAGCAAGTCGCTGAAGAGGCTAAAATGGCCTGTTTCTTCCCTCAGCACAGCTGCCAGGGTTGTGGGGATCTAAGGAGCCCACAACCTAGATTCTCCCCACTCATTGACTCGTATGGAGTCGGGGTGGGGTGGGGAATGTTGTTTCTGACCCTGTGTTACTTACCTTTCAGTGGAAAAATCCAAACGGCCTTTGGCCTGTGCAGTGCCCTGCTGCCCAGACGATTGGGTTGGGTACAGAGGGAAATGCTATTATTTCTCAGAGACTGAAGGGAACTGGACTTACAGCCAGAGCCAGTGCTCAGTACTCAATGCCTCCCTGGTTGGGATTGACAGTCCTCAGGAAAAGGTGAGAGCAGCAGATGCTTTTATCAAAACAGTGGGGGCTTGGCAAGGCTGGGATTAGTCTGGGATCCGCTCTAGGGGTCCAGAAACTGCCCTTTTGTGTGTTATGCTGGGAAACTGGAGTGTTTGTGGTGACCAAATGCCAGCCGTGGTTAAAGCTGGGTTCACATTCTGGTCATGGATGTTACTCACTCCCAGCTCACCCTCTTTCTCAGAGCCCCAGGCAGGAAGATCCCACTCTGGGCCAATCCAGCCTTATAATTGACTCCTGGTCAATGGGCTGAATGTTGAGAACCTAGCATCCCAAGGGAAGGAGCCTGGCAAGGAGGACAAAGGTGCCTGCAAAGCCAAAGTTGCCCAACCCCAGAGGGAGGAGAGAAAGACAGGTCTGTCCATGTAAGCATGGAAATAAATGGAAGTAAAGATGGCCACTGAACCAGCTCCTCCACCTGTCCCTAGCTGGGATATCTATCGAACTGGGATGATCGGCTCAGTGATGGAGGCTCCTGTCAAGATAGTCTTTCCCTTGCATCATCCGCCCTCTTATTAAAGGTAGAGGGTTGCCAGTGGAGGGGAGAACTGTCACAGAGTTATGTCGCTTTGACCCACAGCTGGGCTCTTTACTGTGTCTTGCTTTTGGCCTCTGTGTGGCATATCTGAGCTGGTGTCATCAGACCAGGAGCCTTCAGATGGCACATTAAGGGTGGCCCATCCAAACCTCAACTTGTGAGCCACGTGGGCAGGAGAGTATCCCAGCCAAGGGCCTAAATGTAATTTGGCTTATTGTGTTTTCAGAATTTCCTGCTGCGCTATAAGGGCTTCCTTGACTATTGGATTAGCCTTCAGAGTGCGCCAGGCCAGCCCTGGAGATTGTCCAATAGCACCGAATTAGACCAGCGGTGAGTCTTTCCCTCTAGCCTCTGTTAGTTTTTAAGGTGCTACAGGATTACTTTTTTAAAAGTTAGACTAGCAAGTATATATAGCAGTGTTTCTCAGCCTTTTTTATAAAGTACCCCCTTTAAGTATATTTAAGTACCCCCCCCCCCAGTATCTACAGTTTTCAGACACAATTTTTTTTCTACCATTGCCACACATTTGTTTAAACAACTTAATCGTAGCCAGTGGGCGACTGAATTTTTAAGTTTTACAGCACTTTATTTTTGTACTTTTTACACCCCAAAATTTTTTTCTCCAAATTTCAGTTGTTGATGTACCCCCAAGGGTTCTCATATCACTAGTTGAGAGACACTTGTATATAGTATCATGAGCTTTCATGGATGCTTTTGTGGGCACAAATCACTTCAGATGTGAAAGCTCGTGCCTTATATAAAATAGATATAAAATAAAACTTACGGTGCTACAGGGCTTCGCTCCAGTGATATTCTTAATGCTAGAGCACAAGTGTGTCTGCTATGCTGCCGGATGAGGAATATTTTAATCCAATGCTCTGGGGAGTGCGCATGTGTGTCTGGGTTCTTGCTGCAATTGGTTTTCATACGTTAATATTCCATCAGCTTTTGAGGCCCAGTGTAGTGTTATTTGTCTTACTGTAGTGCTTAGGAGCCTCAGACCAGGGCTCCTTGTACTAGGCACTATACAAACACAACAAATCAGAGTTTGTATGTGAATGTGAGACCTGTGAAATCTCTTCCCTTTGAGCTGAATGGCCCGTGTCCCCAGGGGTTTATGATACAGCACAGTTCTAGGTGCTGGGAAGGTGGCTGCTCCATTAGAGGGGAGGTTAACCAGAGCTCCTCAGTGGCCATGTGGGTGGAAGCTAAAGCATTTAACTCTTCTAAAATGTGTAGTAAAGAGACTGACCGGGCCCTTCTGTTCTTTTGGGGGGTGTAACAAGGGTCTTTGGGGATAGGGAGAAATCACTACAGGGTGAACCTCTCTAGTCCAGCACCCTCGGGACCTGATGGGTGCCGAAACAGAATTTGCTGGACCAAGAGAGGTCAGTGTTGTCTAGCAGCATTACCAACCCTTCCACTGCTTACTGGGCTCTGAGAAGACATTTTAGGGGTAAATTAGCACTAAAGAACAGTCCTGGTTCTTAGCGGTCTGTGCTGGTGGCTGTAAACAATTTTATGGAACTGTGGGAAATTTGGGCACACCCATGATAAGGGGACATCCAGCTAACTACAGTCATGCTGAGTTGGAAAGGTTCAAGCTGTACCAGTCTGTCCTGACAGCTCAAAGGGATTTTGAAATGGGTAATTGACATTGACTGTAACCCTCAATGTCTGTTGCAGATCTTCTATCAAAGGAGGAGGTGACTGTGCCTATGTGTATGAGAACCAGGTCAGCAGCTCCCGGTGCAGTACAAAGAGACATTGGATCTGCAGCAAATCTGATGCCCAGGGAAGGACATGACAAGGTATCAGCAAGTTTGAGACTCATTGGAACCAGGCCTTATTAGCGGTTGCATCTTGCAAAATGATGGAGCCTGGTTCTCTCTTCCTTTGACTCACCCAAAGGAATCCTCAAGGATGCTGTCTTCACATTTGCCAAAGAAGAATCAATGACCATATCACGGAGTAGAGCGGGTAGGGTTCTTAGCAAGTTCTCCAGTTCCCTGCACTAAGGCAGGACTATGTAGTGACAAGGCCATTCCTCGCAGATGTTTGGCATATATTATGTTAGCAGATGTGCAGGAGAATGAACCAATGACAGTATGGCTGATCTGGTTAGGTCCTGT
>JANRFK010000270.1:11425097-11436716 GCA_030068395.1 Apalone spinifera | reverse complement strand
TGCCTCTCACAGTGCAAAGTGTCCAGTTAACTTCATAAATTCGTGTGCATGCATGTGTGTGTTCCTCCTCTCAAGACGTTTTTAGCAGGTTTCATGTCCCTCTGGGGTCTCGTATTTTAAAATGTTTATATAATATTTGTATTGTGTTTTTAAAAATGTTGTAAGCCGCCTCGAATGTTTTAAAAATATTTTAAATAAATAAATAAATGAAATAATTGAAAAGAATTCCCCCTGCATCACTAATCCCACCAGCAGAGAATCTGACCTGCTGTGATTCCGGGTGATGTGAAATTAACTAGTAAACATTAGTTATCGTGGGTATTTTCTTCAGCTTTCTTCTAATTCCATCTAGTTCAGGATTGGGAGGGGGGACAACCTATGGCCCAGGGGCCCTTTCCAGCTCCTGACTTGCCTGTTTCTAGCCCCTGAGATTTGAGGCTCCCCCACTGTGTTCCACCCCCCCGTGTGACCCACTTGCAGGGCTGGAATTCCAACACCCTACTTCTCACCCAGATCCTCCAACTTCAGCCCACTTCTGTACCCTCCCGCCATTCCTGCACCCTCCCTCCCATTTAGCTCTCCCATCCTGAGTCTGCTCCTACACCTGCCACCCTCCCAGGCCCACCAACACCCTCTTGCCTCCTCACTCCCACCCACACCCCACATCCCAAGCCTTCTTCCTGGCAGCCCCTCCCACACACTGAACCCCTCCTTTTATGCCTCATCCCAGAGCCTGGAGGGGACCCACAAAATCTGCTATCTTGGGGGCACTAGGCTCTGATATGTGAGGAGAATGTGGGGAGTGTCTGGGTATGTCTACACAGCAAAGTTATTTCGAAATAACAGCCGTTACTTTGAAATAACTTTCCTAGCGTCTACACAAGCCAACTGCTATTTCAAAATAAATTCAAAATAGCAAAGGGCTTATTTCAAAAATTGGTAAACTTCATTCCACGAGGAATAGCACCAATTTTGAAATTGCTATTTTGAAATGAGTGCTGTGTAGACACTTATTTCAAAATAGGGGGCCTCCAGCCCTTCTCAGAGTACCCTGCTGGCTGTCCTGACCACAAGGTAACTTCTGACCTGATGCCCTGCCAGAACCAGTTCCAGCTGGCCTTAAATGCGATTCAATGTCCAATCAGTGTGGACGTGCTATTTTGAAATAGCAAAAAGCAATTTCAAAATGCATTTTGTGTGTAGACGCATTATTTCGAAATAAGATATTTCAAAATAATGCTGTAGTGTAGACATACCCTCTTTCTGCTTCTCAGTCAGAGGCCACATCAGGTAGGTGTTTTTATTTTGGGGAGGTTTTTTGCTTCTCACTTTTGTGCATCCTCACCGCCTGATTTTTCTGTGGGTTAGCGGCCCCGACCCAAAAAAAGGTTCCTTACCCATGATCTGGTTGGACAATTAATGTTCCCCTTTTCGGGATGTCAAAGCCTGAGAGAGTGCATCTACACTGCAGGTTTTAACTCAAAATAAGCTACGCAAATTGAGCTACATCAATTGCAAGGCTTATTTCAAAATAGGGAGTGTCTACACAGCACTTATGTCAAAAAAGTACACTCTTCCTCCGACTTCCCTTACTCCTAGTACAATGAAAGTTACAGAAGTTTGAGTAAGAAGTCAGCTTGATGTATTTTGACACTATTTCGAAATAACAAAGTTATTTCAGAATAGTACTAGTTATTTCGAAATAACGTTGCAGTTTAGACATACCCAGAGTTTTAAACCTTGAGCATAATCATTTTCCTCCTCATGTTACATGAGCCTCAATTCATCTCCCTTATGTCTGTAGGAAGAACAAGTTTCCATGCTTCGTTATAAAACTTCACACTAGGGTTTGAATCTTGCAGATACCCCTCAGTGCCCACGCTGGCATCGGATGGCTCTCTGGTTTGGATGGGCAGGGAACATTGTCTTGGCGGGAGCTGTGATTGCACTTGGTGTTCGGGGTAAGTATCTTAGTTCCATAGATCTATTGGCTCAGTTAATTCTCTTCCTCAGCAGTTCCATTCCGATTCTATTATTTGGCCTCCAAAACATTTCTGAATATGTTACTTGGCATTTCAGCACTGCTGACAGGAGTACTCTCTGAGTTCGATTTAGCGGGACTTAACTAGACCTGCTAAATCAAACTCCAGAAGATAGTAAACGTGCCACAGAAACAAAGAAGATTTGAGACCTCAATACGTGAAACGTGCATTATTTGGCTGTAACAGCACTGTCATGAGATGTTCATTTCACATTTTTGCATCTTACAATGGATAATGAGTGAGATTCCATCTCCCGCTGCTTCTCCGTTCCCGTCCTACCTTGCTAGATATTCTGCAGTATTTGGTGACTTTGATTCTTAACTGCCTGCTCTCTTTTCTTGCATGTCTGCAAAGGACAGAGAACAACATACACAACTGAACGTAATTCCAGTCTGGAGGACTCCCAGCCTTTCTTAAAGCCACGTTTGCCTCCAACACAAAACACCACAACAGGTAGCCTCATTTTCTGTCCTTTGGTCTGTTTGCAACACGGTGTCCACCTGGAAGAATTCACTCCAGGCTTGCTGACTGAAAATTCAGCTACTGCATCTTACCCCTCGCTGAGATGTGCCGCACTTTCATTTTCCTGTCTTTATTTTTCTTACTCCAGAGGGGTAGCCGAGTTAGTCTGTAAAAGAAAAAACTTAAAAAACAACAAATGGTCTGGTAGCACTTTAAAGACTAACAAAACATGTAGATGGGATCATGAGTTTTTGTGGGCGCAATCCACTTGTTAAGATGACTGGAGTATTAGAAGTCCAGATCCAAGAATAAGTAGCTCAGAAAAAGAGGGGATGGTTTTTATTTGTTCCCCGGACCTTTTAAAGTACTATTAGACTATTTGTTGTTTTTTAAGTTTTATTTTTCTTGTCATTCGATCGGTTGGATGGCTGCAAGAGTACCGGTAATACCACAATGAGCTGAAAATGTTCTGATTCTTAATTAGAACATAGAGTTTGGTCAAATTTTATTTTTCATGGCACAATTTTTCCAAGTTTCTGAAAATTTCCAAAGGGGAAATTTTTGGAGGAAAAACTAAACATTTATGTTCGGAATTACTGACCCTTCCCCCCCCAAACACACACACACACACACACACACACACACACACACACACACTTTCCTATACATTTTAACTTTCCCCTTCTTTTCACCAGAAATAAGGCAAAAATGGGGAAAACCCTTTGAAAATTTCTGTCAGGGAAAAGTCCCATTTTTCTCAAGCATTTCTAGTAGTTTTCAGCTGTGTGCAATGTGGTAAGCGTGACATCTAGTGGCCACCCAAAGTACTTCCAAAGTGTACGAATCAGGCATAACTTAAAAAATAACAAATAACTGGAGGTATCCCGAAATAGCTACCCCACATATACACAAGCTGTCTGCTATTTTGAAATATTTTTCAAAATAATGGGCATGCAATTTCACCATTCTGGTAAAACTCATTGCGCCAAATTTCAAAGTAAGTTATTTCAAAATAAATTTAGAAATAAGAGACGCAATTTGCATAGCGCAAATTGAGTCTCTTATTTTGAGTTTAGGGTGCTGTGTAGACACACCCTAAGTCAGTACCATCTGTCAGGTGTCTTGAATGAAGCTAGGGTCCGGTGGAGAAAACTGGTATATGACCATGTAACTACAGACTGGATTATGATGCATGTGTACAAGGGGTTCGAATAAACATTGCACAGGCCACCATTTTCTAACTTTTGAGTGCCCGACTTTGCTGCCATATACTGTTTTCGTAAGGTGGTTTTGTGTGTGTGAGATCAGCAAGCAACTCTTGGTTGTCTGGAAGAGCTCTGGCAAGCCGTAACTTCCTATGAGAATCCCTTGTCTTGCTCCTTCTACTCTTAGACCAGGTCTACACTAAAGAGGAAGGTTGAATCAAGATACACAATTCAAACTACATTAATTATGTAGCTGGAGCTGACATACCATGTTTCAGGTTTCCCCACCGTCCCACAGTAGGAGGCTGATGGGAGCAAATGCTGCTGTCAACTTTGCTTAACCCTTGTAGGAGCAAGAGTAACGCCAACAGGAGCGCTCTCCGAGTTTGATTTAGTGGGTCTTAACTAGACCTGCTAAATCACAATCCAGGAGATTGATCATGGCAGCATTGATCTTCCATTTAGCGAAGACACGGCTTTAAAGTGCTCCAGAAGTTATTCAGCAGGGAAGCAATAGTTTTGTTGTATCCTTTGTTTCACAGGTTTGGTGCTTTCTGGGGGGAGTAATGCATTTTTGGAAACTGAGCCTGTAAAGTGTCAATTATCTGCCCAATCAATCTTATGACTTCATATGCACCTTACAGCTTTGCCAAAGCACCCCTCTCCTGATCTGCCCTGCCATCTGCCAGTTGAATAATGGGCCTTGCCTCAAACAAATAAGAGAAATGTCTTGGCTGAGAATATTCATCGTTTGAAAGCCCCTTGTGAACCCCCGCACTGCTCAGAACCTTCCGACCTATTTAATGTCACCTTTTCTGATGTCTGTTTCTAGAGGGCTGCCGGTGCAATCTGTGTCCCGATGACTGGCAGCGCCATAAGAACAAGTGCTATTGGGTCTCTAAAGACAGCAAAACGTGGCACGAGGGCCGTGATGACTGCTCAGCCAAGCGCTCTCAAATGCTCGTGATCCGGGACAAGGAGGAGATGGTACAGTAAATAAAAATGGACTAAGCCGCCACTGGAGGGAGGAGTACCCCTAGCTATAATGCAATACAATGGGCTTGCAAAAAAACAACTCTCCAGCTCAATCTATTGCAGAGCTATGTAGCCGTTTCACTTCTCTCTTTCTCAGAGAGAGTAAAGAAGCCAGGGGATGAGAGCAGGTTATATTCACCCAGATTCCTCCATCCTGTCACTTTCAGGCATATATACGGAGTATTTCACAATTGAACCAGGTCTGGCTTGGACTCCGTCTTACATCCGCAGAGACGAAATGGACCTGGATGGATGGCTCCACATTCCAGGAGACACTGTGAGTCTTTGTGATTCCTATTTTGGCTTTGAAACTAAGGCTACATTGACACTCCAACAAAAAGTCAACTTCAGCTGCACAACGCCAGCTATGTGAATAAGGCCGGGTCTACACTAGACCCAGCAGTTCAGCTTAAGATACACAGTGCCAGCTATGTAGCCGGAGTTGGCTTACCTTAAGCTGAGCTGGATGGCGACCCCTCTGGGGGTACATCTACACTGCAACGCTATTTCAAAATAACTAGCGCTATCCCAAAATAACTTAGTCCACATCTACACAGACAGCAGGTATTTCAAAATAGTGTCAAAATACTCTCAAGCTGGAGGACTTCTTATGCTGACTCCTGTAACCGTCACTGTACAAGGAATAAGTGAAGTTGAAGGAAGAATGCTCTATTTTGAAATAAGTTCTGTGTGGACGCTCCCTATTTCGAAATAAGCTATTTCGATTGTGTATCTTATTTCAAAATAAGCTATTTCAAAATAAGATATGCAAATTGAGCTACGTCAATTGTGTATCTTGTTTCGAGGTAAGCCCTGTAGTGTAGATGCACCCAGAGGGAGGCCAAAGGAAGCAAACATTCCCATCAGTTTCCTTGCAAAAGCAGGAATACCGGATGATGGAGGGGCATGCCCTCAGAGTTCAATTTATCAGGTGTTAACTAGGCTCACTAAATCAAATTCCGGAAGATGGACTGCAGTAGTGTCAATAATCCATTTAGTGTAGACAAGGTCTAAATGTAGCTGGAGTTGATGTACCTTAAGGTGAGTTATTGCGGAGTCTATGCTGTGGGGGATCGATGGGAGAAACTCTCCCATTGACTTCTCTTACTCTTCTCATCCGGGGGAGAGTAACAGAGTTGACTGAAGAGTGATCTGTTGTTGATTTGGCATGTCTTAACTAGACCCACCAAATCAACCACCAGTAGATCGATCTCAGAACTTCAATTCAGGCTATAATGTAGATGTAGCCTGAGTGTCTTTGCAAGGCTGGTGCTCTCTAGGGACCCGGGCTGTCTGTGAGCATGAATAAAACTAAGCATTAGGCAGAATCAGCCCGATAGAGAGATGGTCCGTCTCAAGCCCTTTGTGTCCTTGCAAGACCACAGGATAAAGGGGACCAGGAGCTGTTTGGAGAATGGAAAGGCTAGGAAGACACTAACTTAAACATGATCTGTGCCTTGCTGAAGAGGCACATAGCTGTTCATGCCTATGTTAGCTATGCTACTCTGCCTGAGTAAGGGGGCCCTTGACCAGCAATGTGCTTGTTAACCTAGGGTGAGGATCCTGTCTCCTACTCAGCAGCACGTTGTACCTCTGCCGGGGCAGGAACTGGAGGGAAGTGGAGTAGATAGGGGGGTGGTACTTTCACAAGCTCCACCACTCGATGTGCCTTGGATTTGATAGACACCCCTCAGTGCGCCTGGCACACCTGCACAACATGGGACCACTCAGCATTGCTGGGGCTCTTCAAGGCTAGCTCCCCAGCAGTGGGGTTTAAATGCACCCCGGGGGCAGGAGCAGTGTTGATCATTTGGGGGATTTCACAAAGTTTCCCCGCACTGAATAGAGCCTGCCCCACTCCTTCCCCGCTCAGGGTATGTCTACACTCGCACCCTCTTTCGAGAGAGGGATCCAACTGTAGACATTCGAAATTGTAAATGAAGCTGGAATTTAAATATCCCACGCTTCATTTGCATATTTGTGGACAGGCGCTATTTCGAAATACTTTATTTCAAAATAAAAAACGCTGTTTAGATGCAGTTATTTCTAGAGAAAACCCTTCTCTCAAAGGAATCCTTACTCCTCATACAACGAGGTTTACCAGTTATTTTGAGAGAAGGGTTTTCTCTTGAAATAACCAAGTCTAAACAGCGTTCTTTATTTCAAAATAAAGTATTTCGAAATAGTGCCTGTCGGCTAATATGCAAATGAAGTGTGGGATATTTAAATCTTGGCTTCATTTACAATTTCGAATATCTTCATTTGCATCCCATGAGAGAGAGAGAGAGAGAGAGAGAGAGAGGGAGCAAGGTAGACATACCCTCAGTGAGGCCCATTAGAAATGAGGGCTCTGTGGAAAAGTAGCAATGAAGAAAGCTAATCTGGAGATAGACAACCAGCTGAAAGAGAGAATCTTAGAACTGGATGGACCCTCGAGAGATCTCATAACAGGATCAAGGACCGTCCCTGATAGGTGTCTGTAACCTGCTTCTCAATATTTCCATGGATGGAGATTCCACGACCTCCCTAGGCAATTTATCCCAGTGTTTCACCACCCTGAGAGGAAGTTTTTCCTAATGTCCAGTCTAAAGCTCCCTTGCTGCTATTTTAGCCCATTGCTGCTTGTCCTATCCTCAGAGGTCCTGGAGAGTTGCTAAAGATCTTGCTCAATAAAGCTAAACACCTGGCCATGTTTTGCATTTTGCTCCTGAGGTTCAAGCTAACAGGAGAGACAGACGGGGACAGCTGTGGGATGATCAAAAGGAACCGCACTATTTCGGAAACTTGCACAGGTCTAGCTAAATGGATTTGTGAGAGAGCTGCCCTGAAATCATCAGCTGCACGCGTGTAACTCAAACGGCAAGTGTTCTTATTTATTTTCTAAAAAACACCACCCCCCACATTAGCAAATTAAAGAATTTGTAAGCATCAGACAAACCCACTTTGCAAGGCAGATCCTGTGACACTGTATGTGAGGGGAGTGTTTTATATCCCCCATAGTCCTCATTTTTATATCATGATCTTAGATATAAAGCATGCCATGTAAGGTAGCAGGGGAAAGGTTCTGATCTGGTGAAAGGCATTTCTGTGTGTGTGTGTGTGTGTGTGTGTGTGTGTATACAAATAAAATCACCAATGCATGTGAAATTATGTGAACATGTTGTATTGGTCTGTGTGTATAAAAATGAAATCACTAATGTATGTGAAATGATGTGAATGTGTTGTATTGTCATTACAATATGCAGTAAATTGGGAAGCCAGCCAGATATTAGCTGCCCAGACACAACGGCAGGAAGAATAACCAATGCCTGGGCGAGGTGTCAATGGCCATTGTCCGGCAAGGGAGCTACAATGCCAGGCCTCTCTCCTGCCCCATCGTGTGGCGAGCAAGGACACACTGGATACTCCAAACAGAGGGAAAGCCCAGATTGCAAAGGAGAATCCTCTGGCCTATGGACTGCAATACCCAGTGGAGTGAGAAAAAACTGCTGAAACTAGATGTTGTCCAAGCTAATAAGGTTAAGAGTTTAGACGGCGTATTTATATCATTTTTCTTTTGGTAATTAACTGTGACTTTTTGCTTAAAACTTAAAGAAGTCCCTTAACTCTGATCTTTGTAGTCAATAAACTTCTTTTACTGTTCATCTTTCCCAGTGACTTTGTGTAGTGTGTCTAGTTACAAAAGTTGGTGTATGTCCTCTTTCCGTTGACAAAATAGTGAATCAATTAACAGACAAAAGCAACTCTGTGGATAGCTAGTGGCCAGCTGTGACCGTGCAGCAGTCAGGAAGAGGTGGGACTCCAGGAATGGGGGCAGTAAGGAAAACCAGCGCTAGGCCACATGATTTAAGGGAAAAGCCAGGAGACAAAAGTAATGTAAGATAGACGGAGTAGGACGACTGTGGGGATAGCTGCGAGCATGTGGCACACTCCAGCAGTCAGGAGGAGGCGGGAAAGCCTACGCCAGTGTGTCCCAATTGGTGTTCCGTGGAACTCCGGGCTTCTGCAAAGTGAAAATAAGGGTCCCACGAGAAAATTCTATTACAATAACATTTAATGATTTACCGATATTTTTGTACACATTACATGTGATTTTTGTTTTTAAATATGGGCAATTACATTAAATGTTGATCTCATGACCTTGTTTAGCATTTATTTTTTTATTATTATTATCCTTTCTTATTTGTGGTCTGCTTTTTCAGCTCCATATATATAAGACTGTTATTAGGGGTTCCGCAAAATTCTTTCGCGTTCAAAAGGGTTCCGTGGTCAAATAAAATTAGGACACTCTGACCTAGGCAAAGTGTTGCCGTGCACTGATTGCTCCTGCTCGCGCTGAGCTTTAGCCAAAGACAGGTGCTGAGCTGAGTTTACCGGTGTTTGCATCACGTGGAGGTCACCGCAGAGAAGTCATCTGAAGCGGTGCACATCCACTGCGGTGAGTGGTTGAGCTGGAGTGGGGGGAGTGGGGGGAAGAACAGGGAGGGGCACAGTTCCAGAGAGATGCCGACGTTTGCCAAGGGGGAGGGGAAGCTGCTGGGATGCGTAATTAGTTGTCTGTGTGGGGTGGGGTGGGCAGCCACCAAGGTTTGCAGTAGTAGGAATGGAGGTGGGGGGGTAGCTGCTGCAGGGTATGTGTGTTGATTTGGGGGCGGGGCAGCCAACAGGGTATGTATCATAAGAATCGTAGGGCACTAGAACTGGAAGGGACCTCGAGAGGTCATCGAGTCCAGTCCCCTGCCCTCACAGCAGGACCAAGCACCATCTAGACCATCCCTGACAGGTGTCTGTCCAACCTACTCTTAAATATCTCCAGGGATGGAGACTCCACAACCTCCCTTGGCAATTTATTCCAGTGTTTAACCACCCTGACAGGTAGGAAGTTTTTCCTAATTTCCAACACAAACCTCCACCACTGCAGTTCAAGCCCATGGCTGCATGTCCTATCATCAGAGGCCAAGAAGAACAATTCCCCGCCTCTCCGCCCCCATCTCCCTGTAATACCCCTTCAGATCTTTGAAAACCACTATCATGTACCCTCTCAGTCCTCTCCTTCCCAAACCAAACAAGCCCAACTCCCCCATAGCCCACACTCTCCAGACCTTCAATCATTTTTGTTGCTCTTCTCTGGACCCTCTAATTCCCCCACATCTTTCTTGAAATGTGGGGCCCAGAATCAGACAATACTCCAACTGAGACATAACCAGCACAGAGTAGAGCGGAAGAATGACTTCTCGTGTCTTGCTCACCACACTCCTATTAATGCATCCCAGAATCATGTTGGGTTTTTTTTTTTTTTGCAACGTCACACTGTTGACTCATTCAGCTTGTGGTCCACTATGATCCCTAGATCCCTTTCTGCAGGACTCCTTCCTAGACAGTCTCTTCCCATTCTGTATGTGTGAAATGGATTGTTCCTTCCTAAATGGAGCACTTTGCATTTGTCCTTTATTGAATTTCATCCTAATGACCTCAGACCATTTCTCCAGTTTGCTCAGATCATTTGAATTATGACCCTAAGCTCCAAAACACTTGCCACCCCTCCCAAGTTGGTATCATCTGCAAACTTAATAAATGTACTCTTAGGCCATCATCTAAATCATTGATGAAGATCTTGAACAGAACTATTTTTCCAGGGTAGAGGACACTGCTTGGGAAGGAGCTACTGCTAACTCCCCTCTCTGCCCCCCCCCCAAAAGTCACATTTACTGCAGAAAAAGAGTGTTCACGCAGGAAGTTATACCCAGTAAAAGTTTCCAGTGCAGAACATGACTCATGTGTGGTTTGAGCTAGAATATGATGCCTGATTCAGTCATTTTAGGTTAAAAAACAATTTAAATAGATTAGTAATAGATTAGTAAGTGACCAGGGAGCTTTGCGGACAGGGGCAGCTAACAGGGAGTTGAGAGGGAGTTTAGAAGGGGAGTTGGAAGGGGGGGGAGGTACACTCGCCATTCTTTAAAACTTTTAAACTAAACTAAAAACAAAAAACTTCCTGATTTAAATAAAAACCCTGTCAATAACCTAAGTAGCTGTAGGAGAGAATGCAGGCAGAAGCCCAGCAGCAGAGTAGCGGCTCTCCTGTTTATTGCACCCAATGCAACATGTACAATTATCTGCTCTGTGGGTGGGGTGTATGTGTGCATTTGGTCTCTGAGGGCCAGGAGCTCCTTGCACCATGTATGGGGTTTGGAGGCCAGGGTGGAACTGGAGGAGCTAAGAGGGGAAGAGAGGTACGTCGATGAGGCTTTCCGGGACACTGTAGAACAGTCCCACCTCCTGTGCTGTTAAGCATGAAAGGCTCCGGGAAGGAGAACATTCAACCGGAGCAGAGGGAAATCATCCCATAATTGGGACCCTCCTTCCAGAGGATGTTGTGATCTCCTCTTGCACTGAGGGTACATCTCTGGGGGAGGAAACTCCAGTCGTTAGGAAAATGCAGCAGTTAGCAATGGGGGAATTCGATCATTAGAAACATAGACAGCTGGGTTTGTGATGACTGGGAGAACCATATGGTGACTTGCCTGCCTGGTGCGAAGGTTGTGGATCTCTCGAGACATCCACATAGACTTGTGTAGTGCTGGGGAGGAGCCAGCACCAGTGATGTAGGGAAGGGTAGGAGAGAGGTTCTGGAGGCTAAATTTAGGCTGCTAGGAAAGAGACTGAAATACAGGACCTCTATAGGAGCATTCTCTGAAATGCTTCCAGTTCCATGCACAGGGACCAGTAGGCAGGTGGAACTTCAGAGTCTCAATGTGTAGTTGAGACAATGGTGTAGAGAGGAGGGGTTTCAATTTCTTAGGAACTGGGGGAGCTTTGGAGAAAGGGGAAGCCTATACAGGAAGGATGGGCTCCACCTAAACCAAAATGGAACC
>JANRFK010000270.1:11408130-11424997 GCA_030068395.1 Apalone spinifera | reverse complement strand
AAAAAGGTTGTAGAGCAGTTTTTAAACTAAGGGCTGGGGGAAAACCGACAGGTGTGGAGGAGCACATGGATTGGACAGAGACATCTATTAGAGGCAGGTCTATTAATAGAGATGCTCTATGTTCTAGTCAGGAGGAGAGATGGCGGATCAGATCACAAATCAAATGAAAGAGTCTAACACATCAGGAAATGGCAGACAGATAAATAGTGACAAATAAATAAAGTGTTTATACACAAACGCTAGAAGTCTAAATAGTAAAATGGGTGAACTAGAGTGCCTCATTTTAAAGGAGGATATTGATCTAAAAGGTATCATGGAAACTTGGTGGAATGAGGACAATGAATGGGACAGTCATAGGAGGGAACAAAATATATCGGAAGGACAAAACAGGTGGTGCGGGTGGGGGAGGGACACTATACGTGAAAGAAAATGTAGAATCAAATGAAGTAAAAATCTTAAATGAGCTAAAATGTTCCATTGAATCTCTATGGATAGTAATTCCATGCTCCAATAATAAGAATATAGTAGTAGGGATATGTTATTGACCACCTGGTCAGGACAGTGATAGTGACTATGAAATGCTAAGGGAGATTAGAGACGGTATCTAATTAAAAAACTCAATAATAGCGGGGGATTTCAACTATCCTCAGGATGGGATGCAGAGATAAAATTTCTTCATACGTTAAATGACTGCTTCTTGGAGCAGCTGGTTCTGGAACCCACAAGGGGAGAGGAAATTCTTCATTTAGTCCTAAGTGGAGCGCAGGATCTGGTTGCAGAGGTAAACATAACTGGACCGCTTGAAAATAGTGGCCATAATGTAATAAAATGTAACACCTCTGTGGTCGGAAAAACACCTCAGCAGCCCAACACTGAGGCAACATCTAAACTACATCCCTTTTTCAATAAAGGGATGTAGATTAGGCATGTCGACATTGCACATGAAGCTGGGATTTAAGAGAAGCGGCAGTTTAAAGGTGGATCTTTCAAAAAAGGGTTTTATTTTCCAAAGATCTCCATCTAAACTGCCAGTTTTTTTTAAAAGCCCTGTTTCAGAAAAAAGCGGCAGCTGCCATTATGCAAATGAAGCATGGGATATTTAAATCCCGGCTTCATTTGCCATGTTGACATGCCTAATCTACATCCTTTTATCGAAAAAAGGGATGTAGTTTAGACACAGTCTGAGGCATTTAATTTAAGAAAGGGGAACTACTCAAATATGAGAGGAGGTTAGTTAAACAGAAGTTAAAAGGTACAGTGACTAAAGTAAAATCCCTGCAAGCTGCATGGAAACTTTTCAAAGACACCATAATAAAGTCCCAACTTAAATGTACACGCCAAATTTAAAAAGAACCACCATGGCTTAACCACCAAGTACAAGAAGCAGTGAGAAATAAAAAGGCATCTTTTAAAAACTGGAAGTCAAATCCTAGAGAAGGAAATAGAAAGGACCATAAACTTTGTCAAATTAAGTGTAAAAATATAGTAAGAAAAGCCAAAAAGGAGTTTGGAGAACAGCTAGCCAAAAACTCAAAAAGTAATAGCAAAAGGTTTTTAAAGTACATCAGAAGCAGGAAGCCTGCTAAACAACCAGTGGAGTGGGGCCCTTGGACAATCCAGATGCTAAAGGAGCCCTCAGAGATGAAAGAGTCATAGCAGAGAAGCTAAATGAATTGTTTGCTTCGGTCTTCATGGCTGAGCATGCTGGGGAGATTCCCAAACCTGAGCCATTCTTTTTAGGTGACAAATCTGAGGAATAGTCCCAGATTGAGGTGTCATTAGAAGAGTTTTTGGAACAAATTGATAAACTTAACAGTAAGAAGTCACTGGGATCAAATGGCATTCACCCAAGAGTTCTGAAAGCACTCAAATGGGAAATTGCAGAACTATTAACTGTGGTTTGTAACCTATCCTTTAAATCAGCTTCTGTACCCAATGACTGGAAGATAGCTATCATGATGCTAGTATTTAAAAAGGGCTCTAGAGGTGATCCTGGCAGTTACAGACCGGTAAGTCTATCATCAGTACCAGACAAATTAGTTGAAACTATAGTAAAGAATACAATTGTCAGACACATGGATGAATATAATTTGTTGGGGGAAAAGTCAACATGGTTTCTGTAAAGGGAAATCATGTCTTACTAATCTGCTAGAATTCTTTGAGGGGGTCAGTAAACATGTGGACAAGGAGGATCCAGTAGATATAGTATACTTGGATTTCCAAAAAGCCTTTGACAAGGTCCCTCACCAAAGGCTCTTAAGTAAAGCAGGTTGTCATGGGATAAGAGGGAAGGTCCTTTCATGGATTGATAACTGGTTAAAAGACAGGAGACAAAGGGTAGGAATAAATGGTAAGCTTTCCTAGTAGAGAGAGGTAACTAGTGGGGTCCCCCAAGGGTCAGTCCTGGGACCCATCCTATTCAACTTACTTATAAATGATCTGGAGAAAGGGGTAAACAGTGAGGTGGCAAAATTTGCAGATGATACCAAACTGCTCAAGATAGTTAAGACCAAGGCAGACTGAAAATCTTCAAAAAGATCTCACCAAACTAAGAGACTGGGCAACAAAATGGCAAATTAAATTTAATGTTGATAAATGTAAAAGTAATGCACATTGGAAAACATAATCCCAACTATATATAAGATATGATGGAGACTAATTTGGCTACGCCTACTCAAGAGAGATCTTACAGTCATTATGGATAGTTCTCTGAAAACATCTACTCAGTGTGCAGAGGTAGACAAAAGAGAAATAGAATGTTAGGTGTCATTAAAAAAGCGATAGAGAATAAAACAGAAAATATTGCATCCATATAAAACCATGGTACACCCACATCTTGAATACTGCATACAAATGTAGTTGCCTTATCTCAAAAAAATAATATATATATATATATGTATTGGCATTGGAAAAGGTTCAGAAAAGGGCAACTACAATTATGAGGGGTTTGGAACGGGTCCCATATGAAGAGAGATTAAAAAGGCTTGGACTTTTCATCTTAGAAAAGAGGAGACTAAGGGAGGATATGATAGAGGTCTATAAAATTATGACTGGTGTGGAAACAGTGAATAAGGAAAAGTTATTTACTTATTCCCACAATATAAAAACTGTAGGTCATGAAATCAAATGAAGAGGCAACAGGTTTAAAACAACCCAAAGGAAGTTTTTCTTCACTCAGCGCACAGTCAACCTGTGGAACTCCTTGCCAGAGGATGTGTTGAAGGCTAGAACTTTAACAGGGTTCAAAAAAGAGCTGGATAGATTCATGGAGGTTAGGTCCATCAATAGCTATGAACCAGGCTGGGTAGGAATGGTGTCTCTAGCCTCTGTTTGGCTGGATATGGATGACAGGGGAGGGATCATGTGAGGATTACCTGTTGTGTCCCCTCCCTCTGGGGCATCTGGTATTGGCCACTGTCAGCAGACAGGATACTGGGCTAGATGGACTTTTGGTCTGACCCAGTGTGGCTGTTCTTATGTTCAGAGGCAGCAGTGTGGGTGTTGGGGGGCTCTCCGGGAGTGGGGTTGGGAGTGTACTGGCTGCTGGCCCTACTCCCGAGGGCTACCAAATAGTCATTTAACTGCTTAAATGTCATGCTGTTAGACAACTATTCAATTACACATTATCTAACATCCCTAGTGGGGAGTCCCCGTACTGTGATTCTGGGGAGAAGATGTGAATGAGACGCACATGTGACAGACATTACTCATATTGCTTAATGCATGACTAGAAGGCACTTGGATCCTGAAGTGAGTGGTATAAGCACCTACACAGAATAGAATTCAATGGATTATGTGAGTTTAGTTTCCCTTCATGTACCAATTTCTTGTTCCTGTCATTCCAGGAAAGCTTTTAGGCTCTTGAAGAAAATCTCACTTATTGATCAGATAAGTCCTATTCTATTACTCTTCTCACACTGAAACCCTAATTCAAGTCCCAGTCCTCTGCCCCACTGATTCTTTAGAAGATGTTTCTTCTCCGTCCTCAGGGTCATGAGGGAGAACAGCTCCATATTTGTTCCACAGAAAATATTCTGAACTAGGTGTTACAGTGGGAGCGGATTTTTATAGTTCGGGTTACTCTCATTTTCTATTAGGAATGTAACAGTATAACTGTTTAAAGCAGTAGTTCCCAAACTTTTTGGCATCACACCCCCTTTTGATTTTTGAGAAACCCTCACACACACACCCAAAATAACAAAACTTGTTGAATGGAAAAAAAAAGGGGGTGGGGTGGGAAGGGGGGAACTGGTCAGGGCCAAAAAACAGTCATGGCCCCATTAATTCCTGGGACCTGTGTGAAAGAAGTGTCAGGAGAAAAGTTGTTGACCAAGAAAAAAAAAAGTTTGCCCTTTTAAGAGCAGAGCAGGCATTATTCTTTTAAGGCAGCCATTTTGAAGTCTGCCTGAGATGCTCCATCCTCACCCTCCCACCCCAACCAGCCCAAGCTGTGCGTGTTCCTACAGTCACCCGAGCCAGGAAAAACAAAAAATACTGCACATTTCACATGTTATTTTCCAAATGTTTTTACCAGATGGACCAGGCTCTTTCCTGAGGGGGTGGGCAGAGGGAGGAGCTGGGTCACCTCACGCCCACCCTGGAATTTCTTTATACCCCCCAGTTTGGGAACCTATGGTTTAAAGGATTACATGCAGGCTGCCAGCCCTGCTCCCAGGGAGCCGGCTGCCACCCTGTGCTGCTGGCTATGTAATCCTACAATTAGTTTCTGTAGGGTTCTTGCACCTGAAACAACTGCTGCTGGCCATTGTTGCAGACAGCATATTGGACTAGATGGACCTTAGGTTTGATCCAGTCGCAACTGTCATGTTCATAAAATACAAGTTTAAAAACCGGAATTATAATAGTAAAGTGGCAGTTTCTTTGCTAGAATGAGGTGGATGCTTGGGCATCTGCCTAGTTCTGGATTCATTTTCCTGAATGCTTTGGTTCAGTTAAGAAATCTGGTCTATTTGATGGTGTTCATAAGGCGGTGGCATTGATGTTCTGGGGTAACATGTCTGACATTGTAGACATTGACAACTGTAGAACTTGCTGCTGGCTGGAGCGTTGGGGAAGAAAATATAAATTAAACACACTAGAGATGTGAACGACAATCCAATAAGCAAATGCTTATGGGATAGTAGAGACACTAGCCGTCTAGTCGCTTCCCCCCCCCTTGCTGCTTCTATCGGAAAGAGGCAGCGGTGGGGGAAGAGGAGGGGTGCTTAAAAGCAGCAGCTCTGCATGGAGCCCAGAGCCAGATCCTGGGGTCCATGTGGTGCTGCCACTTTGAAATGCCACGTGGAGCCCCGGATCACCCCCCTAGGGCTGTTGCTACACTTCAATGGCAGCGGCACCCTCATCGACTAATCGATGCAAATTGCATCAACGATTTGATTAGCCAATTAACCTAAATTTCACATCCTGAAAACGCACATTTTGTTTATGTTCAAGGATCTCTCAGCTACTGGAGACCTAAGGGGCATTGAGGTGAAGGCTAGCAACTTGCCGCCACCCTGATGTAATAACCTTGGGACTCTCTGGGCATCACCAGGCAGAGTTCCCTGTAAGCTGCGGTCTTGTGCCAGCCTGCTCAGGAGAGATTCTAATGCCACCATTCTCCTGACCTGAGCTCTGAGCGGCAGGGAATACGGTTGTTAAAAGGCAGGTAATTGGGTAAACGTGTAGTCTAGGCAATTTGAATTGAGTACATGATTAGTCAATAAGGGAAGATGCTTGGAAGGAGCTACCCCCACTGCGGTGCTGTAGTTTTTATGTCATAAGAGCCGAGCATACAGGCAGCCTGGCTTCTACTACATTTAAACTGCAGAGCCACAGAGGGGGTAGCTCCTGGACCCAATGCAAGTCAGGTCCAGCAGTCCCTGTTCGCAGACAAGGATGGCTGCGCAGCAGCCTCTGTTCACGGCAGTTGGGGCTGGCCACAGATAGGGGCTGCTGCGGGAGCAGCCCTCTGCCCACGCCTGTGCCCGCCGCCTCCCCCTCCGCCCCACCCCCCCTGCACTGCTGTCTCTGAGGCTACATCTACACGGCATGGTTTTTGTGCGAAAATCATGGCTGTTTTGGCACAAAACCGCATGGAACATCCACACCTCAAGCATGCTTTTGGGCAAGGAAATGGATAGTAAAATGGCAGAACAGAGGGCTTTTTGCAGTGTAGGTAAACCTCCTTCTACAAGGCAGAACTCCTTTTTGTGCTACAGATCTTGCACAGAAAGGCAAGTGTGGATGCTCCGCAGAGGTTTCTTGTGCAAAAAGAGCCTAGCCAAAAAAGCACCGGTGCGCTGACGGCCATTCTATGAATGGCCATCAGAGCTTTCTTGTGCAAGAGCATCCATGCTTTGAGGTGCGGACGCACTTTTGCACAAGACGTTTTTGTGCAAGAACTCTTCCGCAAAAAACTTCTTATGCAAAAACCATGCAGTGTAGATATAGCCTGATAGAGGCAGCAGCATGTGTTACCCCAAAAATATTCTCACTGGAGACCACCCAGGGTTACACTAGTTTGGGTTTATTGCGTGAGGAATTAGCACTCTACTATTTGCATTACAAAGTTAAACCAAAGAAGACAGAGCTGCCACCAAAGGTTTAAACTAGAGAAGATACAGAACGATCTCTCTCTCTCTCTCTCTCACACACACACACAAATAAGCACAGACACACTTCCATTCATTCATTCATTCCTGCCCTCAGGCACTCTCACACTTACACAGCCATATGGGTTGCAGAAGGAGCCAAGGCATGTAGATCCTGGAATGCCTGTCTGCTCACCGTGGCTGGGGAACCTGGTGAGAAGGAGAGACACTGGCTGTAGAAAGGAGTGCTCCCTCTCCTTATATAGTGTCTGAATGGCTCCTGTGACTCACTCACCTTGTCATCAGGGAGCATGCCCAGACTTCCCTGTATCTCACTCACCTTGTCATCAGGGAGCATGCCCAGACTTCCCTGTATCTCACTCACCTTGTCATCAGGGAGCATGCCCAGACTTCCCTGTATCCAGCAAAAGTAGTAGTCTGTGATGACTCATCACTATGTGCTCCATTGTTCTCAGTCTTCAAACTCACACTCACAGTCAGGGGAGAATGCAGCTTAGAGCAAGTTACAAGCAAGGTAGCTGAGAGTTGCAAAGTTGCAGTTTACAGTAAGTTTCTGAGAGTTACAAAGATTACAAAGTTTGACGAAGATCACAACGAGTTGCAGTTTAAAACCTTAGACCTTACAGTTTAGTGCAGTTTCAGAATGCATGTGTATACATCAAGTAAGCTCAGGCAGAGGCTTTTTTATGCAACAGTGTGGGGGCAGGGGACAAGCAGCATCACAAAGAGAGTACTCAGGAGAACTGTCTTTTAAGCCATCTTCCCCCAGCATCTGCTCTTGCTCCCCTCTCCCCTTTGCTGCCTCTGATATAGAGGCAGCAAGAGAGGCAGGGAAAATGCCTCGGCTTATTAGGTAGTAGGCTAATCGAATACTCTTTTACATCTCTAGCAGGGAGCCAAGAAAATATTTTTAAAAATAAAAATCTGCTTGCCTTACCCATTCCTCCTGCTTCCAGGGTTTGACTTCTGAAAACAGCTGGGCAGCTAAAGTCAGGCCAAGCCAGGGAAAGGAAGAAAGGGGAGCCAACATCAAGCAAGCTTCATCTTTGATCATCTAATAAGACCGCCACAAATTTCCCTTCCTTTGGCTGCAGACTCAGTGATCTCAGCACAAGACACCTGGAATGTGATTCCTTCCCAAGATCAGTTGAGGTTTAATAACATTGACTGGGTGTGCAAAAGAAAGTGGCAAGAGCATTGAAGTAACCCAGCTGAGTTGCTCGTAAATGATTCTGTGACTATACATACTGGCAGCTTCTTTTTCTGAATGTCACTGTAATTGGTAGTGAAAGTTACTTGATCTGAATTTTTTAAAATGTCCCTGTAATTCTGTTTTTTATTTTCCACCAGAGTGGGTGTCATAGGGCCCACACGGAGGTAAAGATAGCCCCGCGACCGTCTCTGCTCTTGGCTGGCTTGTTTGTGAAACAGAGGAAGTTGACCAAACAACACCTCAGACTTTGGAGACCACAAACCCTTTGCGCCCAGCTACCTTTTTACACCCTGATTCTGCACACCCTTCTCTGCCTGCACCTGTTCGCCTGCTGTTGACAATGGGTCTGCTCACAGGCTTGTAGCAAGAGGGTGGAATCTGTGGCTTCTGTGCGGGATGCAGCCCCTGACTTGCCTGGATCTGGCCCCCCAGGCTCAGAGCTCTCCCCTGCCCGCCAGCATCGGGGAGCTGCTGCTCAAGCGTGCAGTCCTCCTGTGACCTAATTCCTGCCCAGAACCCCCACCCCAGCCTGCTCCTGCACTAACTCCATTCCTTCACCCTACCTCCTGCCCGGCCCTCCCATCCCGAGCCTGCTCCCGCATCCTGCCACCCTCCAAGACCCACCAAGACCCAGTCCATCTTGCACCCAGACTCCATACCCCAAACTTGCTTCCCAGCAGCCCTCTCCCACATACTGAACCCCTCATTTATCACCCCACCCAAGAGCCTGGGTGTCCCTAGGCTCTGATGTGTAAGGGGAATGTAAAGGAGTGTCTTTCTGCTTCTCAGCCACGGGTCATCTCGGTGAGGTGGGCTTTTTTTTGTTTGTTTTGCTTCTCGACTGTGTGTGGCCCCTGACTGATTTTTCCATGAGTCAGTGGTTCCTAAATCAAAAACGGTTCCCCACCCTTGCTGTAAAGGTTTCCAGGGTGAGAAGTTGTTTTGAAACCTGCTGGAGAAAACAAAAGCAGATGCCTTTTTTTTTTAGCATTTCTGGTCAACAGAGCAGGGGGCATTATGATGAACAGCTAGCAAAATCTCTTTTGTACCTCAGTCTCCTAACCGCAGACTCTTCTCCTTCATTGGCCACCTCTTTTTGCTACACATCTGCATCATTTTGTCACTGATTGCTGTGCTCAAGCTTGCAAAATACGCGTTCCCTGACTTCACACTTTTGCTGAATGATTGCAGAGTTTGGTTGCCAGCGATATGCTACTTCCTTGAACACAGCAGCGTCATTTCAGAACCAGGGGGGGAGAGGAGATTGTGTCAGCACTAGAGCATTATATGTGATTATGTTCTGTCCTGCAAAGTGTGGGGAGGGGCACTGGAGCATATAGGCAACCCTATGGAAAGTTGAGTGGTGAAAAAACCAAGGCGGGTACGAGTGTGGGAAGGGCGATACTCCCCTTAGCCCTAGATTAAATAACACCCCTGGTTCTAATATCAAACTATTCATTGTAAAATATCTTAAAATATCAACATAATTTACATAAAAGCACTCCCCTTCATACTGCTGAAACCTTTACGTTTGCCTTTCTTTACTCTTGCTTATTTTAATGGCAACTTTACTATTCTGTTAATAGTACGGGTTAAACCTCTCTAATCCAGCATCCTTGGAACCTGATCAGTGCCAAACCAAAACACTTGCCGGACCAGAGCCCAGCAAGCCATGGAAGTGTCGGGGATGCTGCTAGACAATACTGACCTTCTATGGTTTGGCTAATTCTTTAGTTCAGCACCAGTCAAATCCTGAGGTGCTGGGAGGGGCAACTCTGCACCTCTAGAAGGGGCGGGGCCTCAGATGGAAGGGGTGGGGACAGGGAGCAGCCAGCCCCCAGGGCTGCCCAGACCATGGTGCTGGGCCCCTACTTCCCCAGTGCTCCTGTGGCAACTAAAGGGCCCAGGGCTCTGGCCACCACCATTGGCCTGGGACAGTGGGCCTCTTTAAATCACCAGGTCCCAGGGAAACTTTCTCCTTTGCCCTCCTCTCCCCCCACCCCCACATTGACAGCCCTGGCTACACTGGCACAGCTGGCCTGACGCAGCTGTGCTGCTGAAGCACGTTTGGTGAAGATGCACCACCCCAATGGGAATTATACGATCCTTCAGCATAAATTACTCCTCTTCAGCATGGTGTAGACACCACTTTAAGTTAACATAACTTCAGGTGCTCGAGGGGTGGTTTTTTCCCACACCAAGTGACGTAACTTATATGGACTTACATAGTGGCGCAGGCAAACCCTTTGGCTACGGCTACACTGAAGGCTTCTTGCACAAGAACTTCTTGCGGAAGAGATCTTCCACCAAAAGTTCTTGCACAAGAGTGCAGCCACACTGCCTTGTGCTTTTGCACTAGAGATGTGCTTTTGTGCAAGAGCATCCATAGCAGTATGGACGCTCTCTTGCGCAAGAAATCTCGGATGGCTATTTTAGCCAGAGGGTCCCGTCCACACCAGCCTTTTTGCACAAGAATTCTTGTGCAAAAAGGCTTATTCCTCATGGGGAGAGGCATAACTCTTGCACAAAAAGCCCTCTCTTCTGACGATCTACTATAAACTTTCTTGTGCAAGAAGGGGCATGTAATGTGGACGCTCTGCAAGTTTTTGCACAAGAACGGCTGTTCTTGCGCAAGAAGCCTGCAGTGTAGATGTAGCCTTTATGTTTGTGTAGTATGTTAACCATTTTTACGAGACAAATTAGTGTCCCCATTTCCATTGTGCCCAATCCACTTTTAAACCTTAACTCTATAACTGGGTGAAATTCTTTGGCCAAAATGATTTTTCAATTAAAAACGCAGATTCAGGGTGTGTGGATATATGTCTAATTCACTACCTTGTTTTGATGAAAGGCACACTGAAAGAGGCAGGACCCCATGAGAGAATTTTGTTTCAACGATTTTAAAAAGTGAAATATTTTGAATCAAATTAGCTTTTTGTTTTGAAATGCACCCACTCAGAGGTGCTGACTTTCTCAGTTCCTGGGGGAGGAGGATGCTTGGCCTCTTCTGCCCCCTCCAACCCTTCTCCCAGGTCTCTGCCCCCACTCCACCTCTTCTTGCCCCTGCTCCTTCTCCTCCCAGGATCTCCTGCATGCTACTGAACAGTTGATTACTGTGGGTGGGAGGCGCTGGCAAGAAGGAGAGGAACTAATTGACGGGGCCGACCAGCAGGTGAAAGGCACTGGCAGGGTTGCGGGAAGAGCAACTGGGTACCCACTATATTTTTGACATGAATGTTCTAGCCCTGGAGCCTGTGAATCCAACTCCCTCTTCTAACACAAGACAGTGCTGCTGTTTTCCTCACTTAACAGACAGCTAGGGGGTGGTGGACCCCTTATCACTGAAGGTGCTAACAGCTTTCTGAATGGTATCCTTCCTGCCTTACCAATCTATCTACTGACTTTGATCTTTATCTACTCAGGTTTAGCACCCTTTCTCCTGATACTTTATGTATAGAGGTAGGGAGGTGGGTGACAGAGCATCTTTCTCTCTCCTCCCCCCCTTCCCTTCTCCTATTTATTTCAAGTTTTCTTATCCCCTAGTCATAACTCCGGTCATCTGAAGAAGTGGGCTGTGCCCACAAAAGCTCGTGATCTCATCTACATGTTTTGATAGTTTATAAAATGCTACGTGACCAGGTGCTTGCTGTTTTTAACAGACTGAGGCTTCAGCTACACTGCAGGCTTTTTGCGCAAGAACAGTTTTGCGCAAGAGTTCTTGCACAAAAGGTCTTGTGCAAGACCGCATCCACACTGACGTGCTTTTGCACAAGAGCGTCCATGGCCGTGTGGAGGCTCTCTTGCACAAGAAAGCTCTGATGACCATTTTAGCCCGTCCATACTGCCTTCTTGCGCAAGAGGGCATATTCCTCATGGGGAGAGGAATAACTGTTGCGCAAGAAGCCCTCTGTTCCGATACTTTACTGTAAATTTACTTGCGCAAGAACACGCATGCAGTGTAGACTCTCCACAAGTTTATGTGCAAGAAAGGCTGTTCTTGCGTAAGAAGCCTGCAGTGTAGATGTAGCCTGAGTCTTTTAAAGATTTCGCTATTTATGTTGATGCCTAATGATGACATGAGATGTCGATAAAATATGATGTAAGGACCAATGGGTCAAATCCTCAACTGGTATAAATGGGCCACAGAGTCAATGACTTTAGGAGAGCTGTCGCAGTTTACACCGATCAATACTTGGAATCTTCATTATGTATCCATAATATGTTTGTTTCTTTCAGTCTAACCTTTTTGCAGATCCACCTAGAAAATAAAAACAAAGTAATGTCAGTATGAAAGGGACTTTAAGAAGTCATGATGTGCCGAGGAGGGACCAAATAAACCTAGACCAACTCTGACAGCTGTTTATCCAGCCTATTCTTAAAAACCTCCCTGGTCTTCAGGGTCAAGTGGGTTGATGTCTTAAAGATCGGGCAAGCTGTTCCTAGTGTAACCCTTGGTAATCCACCGGTTTACAAGCCCCCGCTCCTCCCCGTTCATACAAATAGTAGTCTGTGGCTCTTTACCCGCCACCGTCCCACGGGAACCGGGGCCATGTCACTGGTCAGAATATGAGGACTCCCCGTTGCTGAAGTCCAGTCAGGGCGATTCATCTAGAAGGTCATTGGTTCAAGTGGTAGGGAAGGTAGGGGGGCTTGGGCCCACCCTCTCTCCAAGCCCCGACCCAGGGTCCTAAGGACAGGGATCAATCTCCCTGGTCCAGTTCGTGGGGTAGACATCTGCAACACACCAATGCATGGGCCATTCCTCAAGCCACGCCCTGGCTCACCTCCTACCTTCCTCTCTATGCCCTTCCCCTGGGCTGTCTCCGGAGGAGCGTTTCTCTTCCCCCTTGATCACCACGGTGGAGTTCCTTTTGAACTCCATGCCGGTGGCGTGTCCGCCTCAGGGGGAGGTCATGTCGCTCCTTCCGGCCCCTCCCCCTTCTCCTCCCCAGGCCTGAGCAGCCGTCCTGGGTTGCCGGCGGCTGTAGAGCACGCGCGGCACAGCTGGGGCCAGAGCCGCGGCGGCACTTCGCTCCAGAACGCTGGGGACGGCGTGTCTGGAGTGCGGGGCGCAATGGTGTCCCCGTCACACCCTTCATAGATTCCATGACCAGAAGGGACCACTCTAACAAGCTAGTTTGACGGCTTGTGTAATAGAGGCCACAGAACCGCCCCACAATAACCCCGAGAACAGCTCTCTTAGGGTATGGCTACACTACAGCGTTATTTCAAAATATCTAATTTCGAAACAGTTATTTCGAAATATTTTATTTCGAAATAACGTGTCTGCACACAAAATGCATTTCGAAATCGCTTTTTGCTATTTCAAAATAGCGCATCCACACCGATGCTGAATCGCATTTAAGGCTGGCAGGGCATCCGGTAAGAAGTTACCTCGTGGCCAAAGCAGCCAGTAGTGCACTCTGGGAAGGCCTGGCGGCCCCCTATTTCGAAATACGCATCTACACAGCGCTTATTTTGAAATAGCAGTTTCGAAATTGGTGCTATTCCTCGTGGAATGAGGTAATAGCAATTTCAAAATAAGCCCTCCGCTATTTCGTATGAATTCCGAAATAGCAGTTGGCTTGTGTAGACGCTACGAAAGTTATTTCGAAATAGCTTTGCTGTGTAGACATACCCCTAGGGGAAAAAAATCTGATCTTAATTTAAACTGTCAGTGATGGAGACACCCTCCCTCCTCCCCCCGATGCTTAGTAAGCATAGTTCCTTCTAAGCCGTGCACCTGCATGGCCACACACAAAGAATTGGAGACCTGTCCACCTCTTTTGCAGCGCTGTGCAGTAGCACCCACCATTCACTTTCCTGATGGAAGGTGAGTGGTGGGGTCTTCCGGCTCAACAGAATGCCTCATAACACGACTGGTGGGGCCATGTGGCTTCCCAGACGTGCTCTGTGCTCTGGCTGGAGCTGGGGCTGCAGTAAGACTCTCCCTGCTGACGGCCGTCTGCCACGTGGACTGCCCCAGGAGCAGCTGGGCAGCAGGGCCGGGGTCAGAGCTGCTGCAGGGAGGGTGACGGTGGCAAATCCAGGGGTGGCAACTCTCATAGTCATGATGAAATGCGGCTCGTGGCAAAGCCTTTAAGCGTCTCATTCATTGGCCCTTTTCTGGCCCACGTACATTTTTAGCATTCAGCCATCTTCATCTGGAAAAAACCAGCATTGTGAGGGTTACAGGTTGGGTTTTTTTAAAATTCGGTCTAAGCCTGACAAGTCTGTAGTAGATAGCTCCTGTTCTTAGCAGCACAATTGCTCAGCCCCTCCCTCTGCTTTCTTCGTCAATAAAGCCAGATGCTCAAACCCACCAGAACTACGCAGCGTGCCCCACCAATGCCAGCTACAACGGCAGGCTGCTTGATGACCTCTGTGATTTGCTCAGTGATGCTGTTGCTGTTTTCAGCGATGATAACTTTGTTATGACCACTCGCACAAAGGAAAGTCAATGCAGGGCTGGCCTTAGTCTGGGTAAACTCTGCCCATGGCCAGGATGCCATAACCAGAAGGTACGGGGTAACTGGGAAAGGGTGGTGCTGGGCAAAGGGGGTGGAGGGTAGTGGGCAGGGGGCAGCGTGGCAGGACATGCTGGAAGCATGGGGGCAGGGAGGTTGGGGGCACAGCTGGAAGGCAAGTGCAGGGGTTGGAATGAAGGAGGCACTGTGCAGACGTTAGGGGCAGAGGGGGCACAATGCAGGCTTAGTGATTGCACCACATGTGGGTGTGGGTGTTGGTGTTGGGGAGCCCATGGATGTAGAAACAGTGGGAGCAAGGCTGGGTGGGAGTGAGACTCCAAGATGGGAGGCTTTCAGAGCGGGTGAGTACAGGGTCATGCATCTTGTTAATGATCCCTTGTTTTTTTTAGTATTTTTTCTTACATAATTTAAATTCTATCTATCTATCTATCTATCTATCCATCCTTGAGTCCCCTCCTTCACCCTAAACCTCTTAACCCTAGCTCCACCCCAAGGCCTTCATCCCAGCCTAGAGCCCTGACCCCCTCCTGCATCCCATCGCCCCTGCCCCGAGCACACAGAAAACTCCTCATCCCCAGCTCTGTTGGGTCATGGGAATCAACAACTTTCTTCAACTGGGTTGCTTTTTTGTGTTGGCACTGCCCGGTATGCAGTACCGGCACCTCCAGTCAGAGCTTACCTGGAAAACCGGCACCTCTGTAATGAAAACGGCTGACAGTCGGCTGGGTCTTAAAGAGTACCAGCACCTTCTTTTTTTTTTTTTTTTTACAAAAAAAGCATTGTGTGTGTATATATATATATATTGTTAATAGCTGTTGGGTGCCATGGTGGCACACATCCAAACAAGCACACATGACGCCAATATGGGTGCACAAGACAAAACTCAATCCACTCACAGATGGAAAATCTTAGAGGGACCACTGTTAGTAAATTGTTCCAGTGGTTAATTGTTCTCACTGTTAAAAATGTTAAGGCCTTATTTCCTGTCCGAATTTATCTGCCGTCCAATTCCAGCCGTTGGACCATGTCAGAACTTTCTCTGCTGGAGTACGTCACCCCGAATCCATCATCCTACTGCCAACAGACCCACTGGATGAGGATTCCCCATATATAATTACCCAAACTTTGTCTTTGAACTAGATTGCGTTCCATGAGTCTATCATGATAAGGATAAACTTAGAGGGGACTTTGACCATGCCCCAACCCCGTGCCTCAATCCACATCCCTGAGTCCCCTCCTTCACCCTAAACCTCTTAACCCTAGCTCCACCCCAAGGCCTTCACCCCAGCCCACAGCCCTGACCCCTTTCTGCATCCCATCGCCCCTGCCCCACTCTGAGCACACCCAAAACTCCTCATCCCCAGCTCTGTTGGGTCATGAGAATCAACAACTTTATTCAACTGTGTCGCAATAAAAAAAATTGAAAATCACTGCCTTCTAGACTTGTAATATCACCAAAAAGAATATTAAGTAAGCATGACAGGATCTAGTTTCCATAACCCCATATTGATAAGCATTGATTATATTCCCTTCCTTTAATTAGACAAGCTCCCTCATTGGATACTCACCAGACATCTGTGTTTGGATCCCATCATGCTAGATTCTTGTAAGCTCTGAGCAAGCACCAGCACCCTCTGAGCAAGCACCAGCACCCTCTGAGCAAGCACCAGCACCCTCTCTTTCAATGGCTTCTCTCGCATGTTCCCTGGATGCAGACTGTTGGCGCTTCATGGAAATGGGATCTTCGTGTCCAGTTACCCTAGGATCCCAGGACTAACATGGATCTCTGCATAGATATCCCAATAGCTTACACCCACTTTTCCAGAGGTCGGACCTTATGGATATTTGGGTTTACATATTTACCTCTCCTAGGAAGCATGATAGTTGAAGCACATTACACAGACTTTGCAAAAATACCTGTCAGGTTTCCAAGTCCCTTCCCTGCATATTATCCTATGCAGTGCTGTTAAACTGGTGCCCCTGTGCCCAACGGCAGCCCAGGGAGACACGTGATTTTGCAGAGCTGTGATTTTCAGCAACCCACCAATGCAATGGTTTAAAGCAAATTTTGAACGAAGATCCTGTCCACTAACACACTGTCCGTTTCGGAATGTACTGCGTACCGGGGGGTTCCAGATTCCTGTTAAATGGCTTTAGTGCCCTTTGAATGGCTCTGTCACAGGTCCAGTGTTCTGCCAATAGGTCTGGCAGGCTTGGTCACTTTTAAATTAAGTAGTTTCTCTCCCAAGTTAGACTCACCAAGTTGCAGCAGCCACAGAACAGAGATAGGAAGAGGCGGGTGGGTGGACATTAACACTCTATGGTGCCCCAAATTTTCAGGTGCCCTACACAGCTATGTATTCTGCATATGGGTAAGAATGACCCTGTCTAAACCTCTACCCTCATGATTTCTCCTCTGGAATGTGCAGTCTGCTCTCTCCTCTTGCCTGCTGCTTTGACCTTGGCTGGCCCCACAACAAAAGGCCTCTCTCCTACAATAGCGGCGAGGGGTTCTGTGGCACCTTATAGACTAACCGAAGTGTTTGGAGCAT
>JANRFK010000270.1:11335823-11355144 GCA_030068395.1 Apalone spinifera | reverse complement strand
TTAATGCTTGTGATGCCTTTTAATGTCTTTTAATGCTGTTTTAATTGCTTAGTACTAAATACACACATGTATACATACAGTGCATTTAAAACTGCGCCTGAATTGCGTGCAATAAAACTTGTTAAAGGGATGTTTAAGATACTGTGAAAGACTCTTTTGTTCTGTGAATGCTGAACCAAAGGGGGAGTGTGAGATGGCTTGATCAACCGGATCACAGCGCCCTTTTGTGACAGTGGGAGGGATGGGAGGCCCTGGGGAGGGTAGGAGTAGATTCAGGAGGAATCTGGTGCCCAGGGGAGGTGGGTGGGAGGGATGGGCCTGCCTCTTCCCCCACCCCCTTCCTGCTCAGCAGGCATCTGGGACACACAGGTGTTATCTGCTTAAATGAAGCACACGAAATCTTTTATAGGGGAAAAGGCAGTATGCTGCATTTATTGAGGCTACAGCAGTTGCATGTGCTTTTCAGTTACTCACACACATAATATCATGCATACACAGTTCCAGCTGATGATGTTATAGTTACCAGTCCAGATTCTGTATCCACCCAGTGGCCAGTTAGATCGATCACAGAGGGAGAATGGGGTCTTTCTCAGTCACGCTCCGACGCTGTCCTGGAATTGATGGCAAGATGAACCCAAAGTTCCACAGCAAAGCACCCTGCTTTTTATAATCCTTTTCTCTGTTGAAATCCATGGATTCCGCTCTGTCAGCTTGTGACTGGAACGTTATCTTTTTGATGTCAGTGTTCCCAAAACATTTTCCAAGGCTCATCCTGTAATCAATCGTCTTTCCGGGATGCTCGCTTCGCTTTAAGGCCGTCAATCTGCCAATATCCAATCATCTTGTGAGTAGGGGTACGCATTGATGGTTATAGATGGCTTCTCTGATGCCAGGTCGTCTAGTTTTCACCCACGCTCAACTTTCTTCTTTGGCCATCTGGTTTTGAGCAATAACTTTTTGTACCTTCTCTCGGCACATTCATAACCCTCTCTCACACACAAGCACAGTTACAAGGACTCTCAAATTTACAAGATGACACAACATTAGCAGCGCAAAAGGCATTGTAAATCAAACAATTAAGGCCTCTCAGCCTTCAATGTTCTTTCAATCTCATTAGCACAGCCACAATACCAAAACTATCTTTTCTGCTTAGGCCCATTTACTAAACTCACTAAACTTTAGGGCAAGAAATAAGCATATAACTAACAAAAACTTAATTTAATAAAATATTAAATATATGTTAATATATACCTTATATTGCTATATTATTAAACTACATTACTATACTACTAAACCTAAAATACAAATATAAGAAGAATAAAACTTTCAATTCCAACACAGGCTGTGGGGTGCATCCATGGGGCTTGAGCTCTGCCCACCCCTCCTGATCCCAGACTGGTATCTGTCAGCTTAGACACATCCCCAGCCTGTGCTGAGGGCCCCACCCTGCTCTGCCCCACCCCACAAGGCACATCCCCTCACTCTCTGGCCCCAGTGCTAACCCAGGGACCGAGGATGTTCCGGCAAGAGGGGGGCACAGCTAGGCTGACGGACACCAAGCTGGTGCATGGATTTCCCACTGTAGATTTGGGGGGCTCCAGTCCTGATGTGGCTGGGCCTGCGTGTTAAGTGGCTGGGCCATAGCCCACTCGGGTGACACCCCTGGCATGAGGGCTCAGTGCTTGCCACGTTCTGTGGGCAGGGCCTGCCTCTTGCCTACGACTTGACATTGCTTCACAGCCCCAAAGTTTTGACTATTTGAGCCCAGGCCTCATGCATCGTACTAGGCCTCAGCTGCACGGGCTTGTGTTTCAGGCCCTCTTGTTACTCCGGGATGCCCCGTACCCCCTAATCCCACTCTGAGCCAATTTGTGAGCATGGTGTTTAAAAACCCTGGCAGCCCCAGGCTGGGGGTAGGGCTCCCAACCTTGCTGCTGTCTGTGGCACTGACCTGGGTTTGGGGAGCCCTGACAGGGCCTAAAAGGGAATTGCTTGGAGTCCAGAGCCCATCATAAATCTTAGGCTACATCTCGTCGGCAGGTTTCTGTCGGAAGAGGCTTTGCCGGAAGAAATTATTCCGAAAAAACGTCTTCCAAAAGAACGTCCACACTGCCAAAGCGCATCAAAAAAACAACCGGTTTTTTTCGACAGAGCGCGTCCACACTGAATGGACACTCTCTCGCATGTAAGCTGTGATTGCTTTGGACGGAGTGGCCCCAGGACGCCCGTGGTTTTTCCTCTTCTTTTGAAAGAACTCCCTCTTCCCCGTCCGCACACGCCTTTTCCCGAAAGAGCTCTTTCAGAAAAAGGCTTCTTCCTTGTAGAAAGAGGTTTACCGATGTCGGAAAAAACCCTCTCTTCTTTCCAATTTTTTTTTGAAAGAACGTGATTGAAGTGTGGACGTAACAACTCTGCAGTGTAGAGGGAGAGAAAGAATCAGGGGGAAAGAGCAGTGCATGAAAACACACAGCCAGGGCAGTGAATCGATCCTTAGGGGAGCGGTGTCAGCATCAGCAGCATCCCCGTCTTGTGTAAATGAGCCCCCGGCTCCGCCAACGAGGCCACACCAATTGATGCCAGGGGATACTCTGGCTCCAGGTGTGCCAGACTCTGGAACGAAGTTTATGTCGCCCATGGGGACCAAGACGGCAGGCCTTTTCTCGGCCAGTTCTACCGACATCAGAGCCGGGACGGCCTGGCCTAGATGAGGAGGGCGTCTTTCTGGCAAATCCATTTTAATTCCGCGCTGCAGGTGTCCAACGCAATCTGGTTTCTTTTCAACACCCCACAGCCCCTCACGCCGGGGCTCCCTGCACCACGGAACCTGCAGGATCAGAGACACAGTCATGGCCCATGTGTTGGATTTTGCAGTGAGTTGGATCCGTAGCGGCACCATCGGGTGGGAAGCTAAGGCTCTTTTTCTCCTTTGTTTCAAAGGGAAGGCTGGCCTGACTTTTAGTAAACTAGGCTGGGCCCTAGAAGATTAGTATCAGAGTCTAGGCTCTGACACAGATTTCCCTGCACGGCCTTGGTCAAGTCACTCAAGCCTAGCTCCTCAAAGGTAGCTCGGTGCCAAATGCCCATTGATTTCAATGGAGGGCAGGACCCTAATCCCTTCTACTTAAATACTTGAATCTATGGGAGTTGGGAGCCTAGATATTGGCCTAAATTAGGGACTTACATCTGTATAGCTGTGTCTCATAGGGGTCTCATACACACACACACAGAGCTGTTGCTATCGGGATAGACCTCCTGGTGTAGCCAGTGCTAGGTTGAGAAAACAATTCTTTCAATTTGCTGACCTGGGAGGTGGATTAACTATGCCAATGGGAGAACCTCTTCTGTCGGCCTAGGTAGTGACAATCCTGAAGTGAAGTAACCGTGCCGTTGTAGTGTTTTCAGTGTAGACATACCCGCAGGAATAAAAGTGCATATATTGGCACAGCTATTTCTGTATGGGAATGAGCTGGACTGGATTAAGGCCCCTATTATATCAGTGTAACTGTGTCAGAGTACATTTTATAATGGTGTAGTTATATCAGTAAACATTCACCCCTCCTAATAACTGATGTGGTTTTTACTTATACAATTTTCAAGTGCATGCCAGGCCTCATTAGCTGCCCACAGACACCCAAGCTTGGTCACTTGGGAAGGGACATCTTTCAGGTCCAGCTGACCATGGTTTTAATTTAAAGTCCAAGAAACTACAAGTGTGGCTCAAACCAAACTGTTTTAGAAGAGACGGACCTTTGGTCTGCTCCAAAAGGGCCATTCTTATTATGGGAGCATCTTAGCTTGCCTTTAGAACACAATATTTCTACCCTTCCTATTGGTTGAAAACATGACCCCAAAAACTAGAAGGCTGGAGAGAAAGAATGTGAAATGCATTTAAAAAAAACACAAAACCCTCATGATTTTAAAGCAAATTTCACCGTTTGGGGCCTGACTCGTGGGATTTGAATGTTTGGGTTTTTCCACACTGTCATAAACTCAAAGGAGGTGAAATGTGCCACATTTTGTGGCTTTTGAATCCGCAAATGAGGAAGTAAGATTGTTTTGCAAACATACACGGTACAAACATTAGGAAACTCACAGGTCTTCGTTGGCGGGGGAGCCGTCTACCCAACTCCAGGTCCTCTCGGGAGATTTCAAGTTTAATCCAATCCAAAGAGAGTTTTGCTCGTTTATCATAGTCTGTATATGATCCTGGGAAGTGTGGGAGACAGGCGCCTGAGTGAGTAAATGGTGCTCTGACTCTCTGAACCCTGCGTCAGTGTTGACAGCATCTTATTCAATGCCACAGTGGGGAAAATCATAGAGGGGAAATCACAGAGGCAATAAAGAAAAACAACACAACATACTGCAAAGATGGTCAGATGCCCAGTTTTCTATAGGCAAGTCTGATCAGATCTACCAGTTATTGCAAGCAGGGAACGTGCTGGATCATGCCCCATATCAGCCTTACTATGCTGGGGCTGCCTTCTACCTTCCTGGGGTGGTTGCAGCTCCCAGCCCTGGCTCCACAGACAAGTCCTTCGTGGCCCAATTGTGGAGGAGTGGGAGGGAGAAAAGAAACCAGCAATGGGGAAAGAGGAGTGGATGGGGGCGGAGCCTCAGGGGAAGAGATGGGGCAGGGGCGGAGCCTCAAAGGGAAAGGCAGAGCAGGGGCAGAGCCTATGGGAAGAGGTGGGGAAGGGGCAGAGCCTCAGGGGATGGGGCGGAGCCTCAAGGGAAAAGGTGGAGAAGGGCAGAGCCTATGAGAAGAGGTGGGGTAGGGGCGGAGCCTCAGGGGAAGGGGCGGGGCTTCGGGGAAAATGACAGGACAAGGGAGGTTCCAGCATGCCTGCTGGAGTGTCAGGGTTTTAAATATTACCTTGCTGACAACCCTATGTGTGGCACCTGAGATCTTAGCACTCCAAGCTGCTGACCTTCAAACAAAATTCCTGCTGGCTTACGGGTGGGGTTGGAACTACATTTTCACACATTAGTGGTTTATCCCCGAGCCAGTGCTCTGACCTCTACCAAGAAAGAACTTTACCATCTCCTCCTGGTCCTGGGTCACCAGTAAATGGGAGCTCTTCGTTACGCAGTCAGCCTGGCTGTTGTTCCACATTTTCGTTTCTTGAGACACCCAATAACATTTCCTCTCGTACGGCAGCCAGCCCCTGGGGCAAAGTACGCACGAGGAATCCTCTGGAGGGGGAAATGGATAGTACAGTTGTTAGTGTGTCAGTTGTATTTTTGTCGCACTTACTCTAGGGCTACATCTAGACTGCAAGCTTCTTTTGGAAGAAGCTTTTCCGGAAGAGGTCTTCTGGAAAAGCTTATTTTCAAAGAGAGCGTCCACACCGCAAAAGCGCAGTGAAAAAGTGGTGTGCTTTTTCGAAAGAGAGCGTCCACATTGGTTGGCTACTCTCTCGCATTTCAGTTGAGATTCGTGCGGATGGAGTGGCTGTCAGGGCACCTGTGTTATTTTCTGGAGGCCTCTTCTTTCGGAAGAACTCCCTCTCCTGCGTCCACACACGCCTTTTTCCGAAAAAGGCTTCTTTCTCGTAGAATGCGGTTTACCGATGTCGGGAAAACCACTTTGCTCTTTCGACTTTCTGTCGAAAGAACTCAATGGCAGTGTGGACGCAAGTATTGTTTTTCCGGAAAAACGGCCGGGCAAAGGCAGACTCTTGGGGAAATGGGTTGGGGGTGGGACTTTGGGACAGAGTGGGGCAGAGCCCCATCTGAGAAAACTAGACATTGGTCAATTAGACAATGACGCTAGGCATTGTATTCAAACATAGGCAAGGCAGGGGGGCATCAGCAGATTTTTGGGGGAAGGAGCGAGGCCAGCTCTAGGTTAGCAGGGGGCTGAGTCAGGATTGAGAGTCACTGTAGGAATGAATGTGGGAGAGGAGTCCAGGCTTGGCAGTTTTCCATTTTAAAATACAATTTTGTGGGAATTAAAATCATTTTACAGGCTAGTGTCAGGGGAAAAGCCAAACCGTTTTCTTTTGTCTTCATCAGTTTGATCCATTTTGTTTTGACATCTAGCTTGCGTTAAAAGATTCTTTTTCTGATACCATGTGATTTAGCCTTTTTTGTTATCTTACACTGTGGCTATGTCTATACTGAGGGTTTTTTGCGGAAGAGGAAATGCAAATGGAGAGCTCATTTGCATATCTTGTGCTCTCATTTCCATCTCTTCTTCTGATCCTTTTTGCGGAAGAGGTTTTTGAGATAAAAAACCCTGTTTAGATGGGGCCATTTGTTGGGAAAAAAAACCCTTTTGTGCAAGATCCCTTATTCCTCAAAAAATGAGGTTTATAGGCTCTTGCGCAAAAGGGGTTTTTTTCCCCCGACAAATGGCCCCGTCTACACAGGGGTTTTTATCGCAAAAACCTCTTCTGCAAAAAAGATCGGAAGAAGATATGCAAATGAAAGTTCGAGATATGCAAATGAGTACTCCATTTGTATTTCCCCTTCTGCAAAAAACCCGCAGTGTAGGTGTAGCCTTTAGACAAAATGATCTGAAACTATAAGAATGGCCCCAAAGGGTTTGATGCTATCAAACCAACATATTTAGAGCCTCCACGGATACAAAATGTGCGCCTGCATTTGTATGCACAAAAATGAGTCGCGGATATCCACACTGACCACTGAAATTAAGAATACCTGGGTATATAAAGCAGATATCTGCAAATTTGCAGGGTTATAAAGTTTGTGTCCACAGCCACATCCCCAAAAATGAACCGCAGATATCCACATCTGTGCTTGCGGATAGATACGGATGGAAAGCAGATATCTGTGGATTTGCAGGGTTCTTAAATATTGCAATGGTCCTGGACCAAAACTGTTTGGAATTTTTTCCCCCCCAAAATGTCAAGTATTCAGCTGTTGGTCTGAGTTGAATGAACAAACAAACAAAAACAACAACAACAACAACAAACCACACACATCAAACAAACAAACAAAATTCAAACCGTTTGAATTTCCCACAAAACAGAAATTTCATTTCCTGCCAAGTTCTAACACCAGCACAGTGGCTGCTAGCAAACAGTGTGAAGGAAAGCAGGTTAATTAACAAATCACTGAAGATGCGCCCAGCCAAAAATGAAAGTCAGCACCTATGATCAGAGCTGGATTAAGGTCTGCATAGGCACTAGTCACGCTCATAATCGTAGGCCTTTTAATTAGATTATATAGAAACATATAAGGGGAAAATGCCTAATTGCCTATATGCCTAATAATGAATTGTAGGTTATACCTGAATGTTGTTTGTTGACTAAAGAGAGCTAATTTATGAAGTTTGATGTTGCAGTTTTCCATTTTTATTTTCAAGTCAATTATTCATTTTTGTAGGCCCTACATTTTGGGGGGGCCCCTAAACTTATTCGTAGGCCATAGGTACTGTGCCTATTGGGCCTAATGGGTAATCAGGCCTTGCCTAGGATTTTACCTGCTGAGCTGCACAGATGCCTTTTCAAGCGAGATAGTGTCTCCTGGACGACGATGCATTTACTTTCATTTCTGGGGCTTTCAGAGACAGCCTCCCCTTCAAGGGCCAGTCCACTCCCCGAGGAACCCTGAAAAACTTCAGCACAAAATCCATGTAATGGAATGTTGCTGGTTGTGAGTTAGGAACTCAACCATAGCCAGGAGCGGATCCAAGCTGGCAGTCCAGGGGCTGGGAGCTCGGCCACAGCTGGGAGCCAAGCCAGGCAGGCTGCAGGAGGGCCAGCAGTCAGAAGCCCAGCCAGAGCTGGGAGCAGAGCCCAGTGACCTGAGTGGACAGTGGGGTTAGCAGCAAGGAGGAAAGCCTGGCCAGGAAGCTGGCTTCAGAAGGGCTGGCATTGACCTCCCCTGGTCCAGCAAACTCCCTCATTCAGGACTGGTCAGGTCCTGAGGATGCCAGACCAGGGAGGTCCAACTGGTACTTGAAAAAAAACCACATTAGACATGCAAACCAGCCACCACAAACCCTTAGAACGTCCCCAAATCAAAGTTTTAAGGAACTACAGAAAGGAATGTTGGTAACCTGTATGTTCCACACCTAGAACTTTCAATTGTCTACCCCAAATTATTAAGGAGAGTGAGATGGAATTCAGAATTTCTGTTCCATGGCAGTATCATGACGTTTTCGTTCCAAAATTGTTCGGCACACAAAGGAGATACCTCACAATTTTCTGTGGCGTGGAAATTATTAAAAAAAAAAAACCATTTAGAAAAAAACTCAAAACAATTGTGTTGGAAAATTTCACAACAAAATGCTGAAATATTTAAAAAATTTGACCTCATGTTTATTTTTATTTTTCATTCTTACATTTTAAGCAGACATTAAAAATGACTGCTGCTGAAAGAATTGGGCTTGTTTAGTTTAGAAAAGTGAAGCCCAAGAGGGGGACTTGATAGCAGTTTTCAAGTACCTAAAAAGGTGTCACAAGAAGGAGGGAGAAAATTGTTCTCCTTGGCTTCTGAGGATAGGACAAGAAGCAATGGGCTTAAATTTTAGCCAGGGAGGTTTAGTTTGGACATTAGGAAAAACTTCCTACCTGTCATGGTGGTTAAACACGGGAATAAATTGCTTAGGGAGGTTGTGGAATCTCCATCACTGGAGATATTTAAACAAAAGACTATGCAGCACTTTAAAGACTAACAAGATGGTTTATTAGGTGATGAGGTTTCGTGGGCCAGACCCGCTTCCTCAGATCAAATTGTGGAAGAAAATTGGCATGACCATATATACCAAAGGGATACAATCAAAAGAAGTGAACACATATAAAATTGACAAATAAGATTTTAGAACGGGGGGGGGGGGGGGGGGGGGGGGCAACTACACAGCTACATCTCTATTACTACTGGAGATATTTAAGAGCAGGTTGGATAGATATCTATTGGGGATGATCTAGATGGTGCTTGGTCCTGCCGTGAGGTCAGGGGACTGGACTCGATGACCTCTCAAAGTCCCTTCCGGTTCTAGTGTCCTATGGTTCCATGATTTTGTTTTCCCACTTTTAATTTTATTTTTAAAATTATTCAAAGCAGATGCTAGTAGTTATCTTAAACATCTTGCGTGTTTATCTTATTTCCTTGTTGGCTATATCTCTCCTTTGATGTTATGAAACCGTTCAACACACCGAGCGAGAAAATCAGAGGACCCCAGAGTCCTAACTACAATCACAAATTCTTTTCAACGGCTTGTGTTAGCCTGAAATCCTCTTTGTAGGCCATTAAAAACGACTGCTGCTTAGAATAATAGCCCTTTGAACCAATTCTTGGTATTGGAAAAAAACGTTCAGAAAAGGACACCAAAATGTCTAGGGATATGGAACAACTGACATACGAGGAGAGATTAAAAAGACTGGGACTTTTCAGCTTAAAAAAAATGAAACTAAAGGGAGATTTGATAGAGGTTTATATAATTGTGACTGATATGGAGAAAGTGAATAGGGAAAGTTTTTTACTTGTTCCCATACTGTAAGAACCAGGGGTCATCAAATGAAATGAATATGTAGCAGCTTTAAAACAAACAAAAGGAAGTATTCACACAATGCACAGTCAACCTGTGGAACTCCTTGCCAGGGGATGTTCTGAAGACAGGACTTTAACAGGGACCAAAAAAAGAGCCAGATAAATTCATGGAGGCTAGATCCATCAATGGCTTTTAGCCAGGATGGGTAGGAATGGTGTCCCTAGCATCTGTTTGTCAGAGGCTGGAAATGGAGGACGGGGGAGGGATCATGTGATGATTCCCTGTTCTGTTCACTCCCTCTGGGACACCTGGCATTGGCCACCGTGGGCAGACAGGACACTGGCCTAGATGGACCTTTGGTTTGACCCAGTGTGGCTGTTCTCACGTTTAATTTTAAACATGAAGCATAAATTACAGAATAATACAATTCCTCAGTTCTGGGCTGTACAATTCCCCAGGAAGCTTGTTCTCTGGTTCTTCAATTCATTTCTACAGCAAATTCCCCGTTCATTTGTCATAGCTGTTCCAACAAAAAGTCACAAACCTATTTCCCCTTCCCCACGTTCGTCAGACCCAAGAATGTCTGAGCTACTTTTGCTCAAACATCCACAAAAAATATGGCTAAGAACAGATGGGAAAAGTTAGCCCCAAGTGTGAAAACCGGGGAAATGCCCCTTGTCGTAGAAACATCATAACCATCGGTGCGTGAATCAACTTACCCCACACACTCAGCACCGTGACTGCCACCAGCAGGACAACAGACCCCGCTGCTCCGATTCTCAAGACGAGATGATGCCAATGCGGACATGGACGGAAATCTGCCCAGTTCAATGTTTGGAGACAGTCTAATGAAAGAAGGAAATGCTGTAGTTACTAGATAATTTGCGTTCTCTTTTAAGGCGTGGCCAGAATCCCCCACAAGAGGACTGGGCGCCTATCCATAGTGCACTAGTAAAGACACTTCCCCAATGACTCCCGGCGGTCCTGTGTAGTAGAGAAGTCCTGGAGCCTTACAGCTGGGAACTCAAGGCCAGAGAGATGCAGTGGATTGCCCCAGATCACACAGGAAGTCAACGGCACAGCTGAAACTAGAGCTCAGATCTTCAGAGTCATGGCCCAGTGTTCTGGCTACCAGCCCACCCCACTTTGACTCGTTGACCAACAAATAAACCATGCATGATTCATTTGCAGATGGTACCAAGCCAAGAGGGGTTGCAAGTGCTTTGGAGGATAGGGTCATAATTCAAAGTATTCTGGACAAATTGAAGAAATAGTCTCAGGTATATGGGATGGAGTTTAATAAGGACAAATTCAAAGGGCTCCATGTAGGAAAGAACAATCCGTTTCACACACACAGAATGGGAAGCGACTGTTTAGGAAGGAGTACGGCAGAAAGGGGTCTAAGGGTCATAGTGGACCACAAACTAAATATGAGTCAACAGTGTAACGCTGTTGAAAAAAAAGCAAACATGATTCGGGATGCATTAACAGGAGTGTTCTGAGCAAGGCACAAGAAGTCATTCTTCTGCTCTATCTGTGCTGACTAGGCCTCGGAGTATTGTGTCCAGTTCTGGGCACCACATTTCAAGACATATGTGGAGAAACTGGAGAGGATCCAGCAAAGAGCAACAAAAATGAGGAAAGGCCTAGAGAACATGAACTCTGAGGGAAGACGGAGAGAACTGGGCTTGTTTCGTTTAGAAAAGAGAAGAAAGAGGCTACGTCTGCAGTACGAGTTTTCTCGGCAAAAAATATGCTACTGAGAGGCTCACTTACATGAGTTGTGATCTCATTTGCATATTTTCTGCCGATCTGTGTTTGCGCTAGGGGTTTTTGCGCAAAGCCAAACAGTGAACATTTTCTTTTTGCGCAAAAATCCCTTTTCCATAAGAAAAAAGGGGGGTTTGTGCAAAACGAAAATGTCCACGCTGCTTGATTTTTGAGCAAAAACCCCTAGCACAAAAATAGATCGGCAGAAAATATGCAAATGAGATCACGACTCATGTAATTGAGTCCCTCATTAGTTTATTTTTTGCCAAGAAAACTCATAGTGTAGATGTAGCCTGAGAGGGCTCATGAGAGCAGTTTTCAAGTACCTAAAAGGGTGTTACAAGGAGGAGGGAGAAAAATTGTTCTCCGTGGCCTCTGAGGACAGGACAAGAAGCAATGGGCTTAAACTGCAGCAACGGAAGTTTAGATCGGCCATTAGGAAAATGTTCCTACTTGTCAGGATGGTGAAAATCTGGAATAAATTGCCTAGGGAGGTTGTGGAGTCTCCATCACTGGAGATATTTAAGAGCAGGTTAGACAGACACCTGTCAGGGATGATCTAGATGGTGCTTGGTCCTGCCGTGAGGGCAGGGGACTGGACTTGATGACCTCTCGAGATCCCTTCCAATTCTAGTGTTCTATGATTCTATGATTCTGGGACTACAATACAGCTTGTCCATTGGATGAGCACCCTTGAAACTGCCCAGGCAGGATTATGCACCTCCCTCCCCAATATCATGAAGTAGTACAACGATAGCAATTGTTTTGCTGTGGATTGTGGGAGAAGTAATTCTTCAACTCTGTGTTGATTAGGCCTCAGTTGGAGTATTGTGTCTAGTTCTGGGCACCGCATTTCCGGGAAGATGTGGAGAAACTCGAGAAGGTCCAGAGAAGAGCAACAAAAACGAGGAAAGGTCTAGAGAACAGGAACTGTGAGGGAAGACTGAGAGAACTGGGTTTGCTTAGTTTGGAGAGGAGAGCTCAGCAGCAGGACTGAGGGGGGCGAAGGGGCATAACAGGGAGAGGACAGTGAAGGGGGGTGGAGCATGTAAAGGGACTTTGGGTGGGTAGCAGAGGCAACACGTAACCAGCAGCTGCCCACGCGCAGGAGCCGCTGCAGCTCACAGCTAGTGCCGGCCAGAAACAGGATGTGGGGGCGAGCCCCTGTTGGCCAAGAGCCCGTACGCAGCTGGGCCTGCACCGACAGACTAGAAGGGGGGGTATTTGGCCCCGTGCACTGCATCCTGCCCCGCCCCCCCACACTTTGTACGCTCCCTCCCATCGCTGGCCATTGGAACCCTCACTTCACTCACCACAGGTTGGGTAGCTGGTGAGCAGGGAGCCAGCCGGCAGCAGGACCTGCTCGTACTGATGGGGAAAGAGGGAGATGGAAAATACGAGGCCCATTTAAAAAAAAAAAAAATCGGGACACCTGCGGGGGTAAGAGGAGGCTTCAATATAGGACTGTCCCTTTAAAAACAGGACATCTGGTAACCCTATCTGGAGGTCCCTTCCTGCCCCATGATTCTGTACGGAAGCACTGAATTGGCATCGGGTGGGGACCAAGCACATCTGTTCTCAAAAAGGAAAATATTTGGCAGCCCCCTTGGGCTGTCCTGTCTGCCCCTTTGTCTAAAGGAAGGGCGGTCCTTCTCCATTAGCAAAGTGAAGTCTCTCGGGCACCCACGGGACTTAGTTAGGGAAATAAGCGAGCTTTGGCCTCACATTTGTACCGATACAGAAACAAATGTCTGTATCATGTCTAGGGCACGACACATGGGCCTTGACACCACCGACATTTGGTTTGCTTTAAACCTGCTATCTATTAATTTCATCTAGTTCTTATGGGAACAAATGAATAACTTTTCCTTATTCACTTTTCCACACCAGTCATGATTTTATAGACCTCTATCATATCCCCCCTTAGTCTCCTCTTTTTAAGTCTTTTAATCTCTTTTCATTTGGGATCCGTTCCAAATCCCTAGTCATTTTTGTTGCCCCTTTCTGAACCTTTTCTAATGCCAATAGATCTTTTCTGAGATGAGGTGACCACATTGGTATGCAGTTTTCAAGATGTGGGTGTCCCATGGTTTTATATAGAGGCAATAAGCTATTTTCTGTCTTATTCTCTATCCCTTTTAAAATTTATTCCTAACATTCTGTTTGGTTTTTTGGCTGCCGCTGAACACTGTCTGGATGTTTTCAGAGAATGAGCTACAATGACTCCAGGATCTCTCTCTGGAGTGTTTATAGCTAAATTTCTCCCCATCATTATGTATGTATAGTTGGGATTATTTTTTCCAATGTGAATTGCTTGTCATTGATCAACATTAAAATTAATTTGACATTTTGTTGCCCAGTCACTTAGTTCAGTGAGTAAGGAAGATACATTTCAAGCCAGTGATTGAAACTTAGGTGGAGTGCTTTCTGCCTGGTCAGGACCGTACACCCTATTTTTCTGTTGTTTTTCTTTCTGGTTCTTTCATTTCTGCAGGCTCCTGTATAATTAATTTTCCTGTGTGTAAACCAAGTAAGTTCTCTGTTCATGTGAAAAGGACCAGGGAAGCAGGAGGGTGAGGGAGAAGCCTTCTAATATCACTGGCTTCATGTCCATTCCAGAATCTAGAATTAACCACATTCTGTCTCAAAATGTCACGGTCCAGGTTTCCTCTCCCCTTTTTCTCTCTTCAGAGCCTGCATCCTCTGCTTCTGGCCAATACACTGGAGTTCTTCCTCTCTCCCCCCATCATTGTGTACCTCAAGACAGTGAAGCTGTTCCCTGTAAGGAACAGCTCCCATGACTTCTCATACCTAAATGAATTTCTACCTGAAGGATTCAGGGCTACATTCTGAGCTCAGTGACTTTGGCATAAATCCAGAGTGACTCCACTGACTCCAAAAGGAATTAGTCTGGGTTTACATGAGAGCATACTCTTTGATCTGCTTTCTGAAGTAATACATTTAAATCCTACTCTTTGAGCATCCCAATTCTCCATACTCATTCTCACTCCTTCTTCCCCGGATTTAACCATGGAAACTTCTTTCATCTCTTCTGTGGCAAAGTAGGAAACATTAGTAATATTTTCATGATTCCTGTGTGTGCCTTAGTTTTCCTCCGAACTTTGCATTTCTGTGTGTGTGTGTGTGTGTGTGTGTGTGTGTGTGTGTGTGTGAATGAGTTAACACTGCTCCTGGAAAAGTACAGGAGACACGGATGTGTGTCACCTCACTGCCTGGATGGAATGACTCAGGTCCTCAATGCACTGGTTAAAACCAAACCAGATCAACAGAGGTTTGGGAGAGAAATCCCGAAGACTTCAACCATTGATGCCTAAAAGCAGGAAAGTCCATCAGGCTGGACGTGTGAACTGAATTGGATAACAAAGGAGAAAATGGTGCCGGGGGGCTGGAATAGGGGCTTGCCTCCAGACCAGTGGTTCTTAACCTGGGGTGCACTCACCCTCTGGGGGTGCGAGACATGCCAGATTTTTATGATATATCATAGGTTTAAAGAACTGACTTACTTCAATGATTTTTAATAAGGGGTGCGAGAACATATTTTAAGAACCAAAGGGGTGCAGGCTGCAGTAAGGTTAAGAACTACTGCTCTAGACAGACTAAGAGTCTCTCACCTGGGAGGGACAAAGGGACAGAGAGAGAGCTGGAGAGGAAGCCTGTTTCAGCCTGGCCAATTCATGGCCATGATGGATGGTAGCGTTAAGTTTTGTGTCTTTACCAAGGACATTTGGAATCTGTAGCCAAGTGGCTAATAAATTGTTACCCTGTTCTGGAAAGGCTGCAAATATACTCTGAGGACTTTGTGCCCTGGAAGGATACAGAACAAGCCGGCCGCAGGGGCTGGATGGATATGGGGCACGGAGGAAGCCATAGAGCTCCGGAACCTGAAAACCCAGTCTTTGGATTGCTGTGGAACTGTGTGAACACTCACGGAGTCACTCCCAAGAGACTGGTTAAGGCTGGAGCACAGAGATGACTGTGACTCCACAACAGCCTTCTCCAACCCCATGGTTTTTGGAGACACTCGGCAGGCAGTGTATTTTTTTGTTAAAAAAAAAAAAGGTGCCAGTACTCCAGGGGAAAAGTTGTTGAATCCTGACTAGAGGTGCCGGTACTGTGTCTGGAGGTGCCAATACTGAGTATTGGGCAGTACCATCACAAAAAAAGCATTTTCGGCAGGCCACATTGCCACCGACAGTGGTATCTTGTTTCCACCCCAAGTCTCCAAATAACAAACTGAAATACACATTAAAATTTGCTCTGAAAAAGTTTCAGAGGGGTAGCCCTGTTGGTCTGTAACTAAAAAAAACCCTGTAGATTGCGGTATCAGTACGCTTGCTCTCTAATTGCTAATTAATTGTCCTTATCTGCTCCTTTTAACGATCCAGTTTTTAGGTGCTTATCAACAATCAGCTTTGCCTGTTACATACCAGCTTGGTCTTCCCTTTGATACTTATATACCCATTGCCTCCTTTTGTCCCCCCCCCCCCTCCCATTCTCCTCTACCCCTTCTCCCCTATTTATTTTGGTTCTGGACATACAACACGCCAGACATCTGAAGAAGTGGGCTGTGCCCACAAAAGCTCATGATCTCATCTACATGTTTTGTTAGTCTATAAAGTGCTACCAGACCATTTGTTGTAAAAAAGTGGTTCTGTAGCACCCAAGTGACTAACAAAAGATAGATAGATAGATAGATAGATAGATAGGTGGTATCTTGAGTTTTCATGGGCACAACCCATTTCTTCAGATGAATGGCAGCTTAAGTTATACTCTACTTGTATTTTTGTTTTTGGACTATAACTTGTTAGGCAGCAGCCAGACAGACATTTACATCCATATCAACCAATAAATAGTCATTTACGAGATCAAAGACAAATATTGGGTGATGTCCAGCATGGGAGATGGACCACATGGCCTAACAAGATCCCTTCTACTCCTATAGGTCTGTAACTCCGTATTACAGAAATTTGTGCCCCAATTCTGGACAAAAACCAGGAATCGTCCCGGGGCACCGTAAAGATGAACAGATTTATTTGGGCATACGCTTTGGTGGGCAAATGCAGATGGACTACATGGCCCATCAAGGTCCCTTCTATTCCTACAGGTGTATAACTCCGTATTACACAAATTTGGGCAAACGGCCACTTCATCAGATGTTGGGCTCTCTCTCTGGTTAGAAAGCAGAAGATCCAACTGGAAACCCACAAGACTGGCACAAAACGAGGCAGTTTGCACATACTTACTGCGGGGCTGAGATGAAGGAGGCAAGCGGGTCCCGGGGATGTCTAAATCAGCATAGATTATGTCCCCAGCCATGGCAAGGAGGTTGTACCAGTGAACGGGGCTCTCAATTAAAAGAACCACCTGTTACGCCTCAAGCAAAAGGAGCAACACCTCCCAAGCCAGGAAGTGTTCTCTATCAGAAGCTGCTGAATTTCTTTCTTCTCACTGCACTGTGGTCGAAGGACCGACCCGATCGCAGGTTCTTAATCAAGGCAATTGCATTGGTAACGCTGGGCGGCATCACACGAGTTTGGCTTCCAGACGCCCCCATGTTTTCCTGTCAACAGCAGCTCTGCAAGCTGCAATGGGCCAAAATCTTCTGCTGCATACAAAGTGAGAAAGAGCGCGGACGCTAAATTACAATGGGTCTTTCCCACGCTTGCTGGGTGCAGCCCAATCCAGGCCTGCCCCTCTCCCCTCTCTTTGCAATAGGTCTGGGAGAGAAAAGCTTTTGTATAGTTGCTCCCTGTGAAAAGAGGTAGCATTGGGCAGATGGCTAATTTCCCCTTTTCTGTCCTTGTGCCAGAGGTTGCTATCCTGCATTTTGCTAGGGGGGAGTTTAACTTGGGAGTCACGGATCTGTGCACAAACGCCATAGAGTTCCCACTGCACAGGAACCAGGCCAGTGGGTTGAGAATTGGAGGGGAGTGAAGCAGACGTAGGCTATCTCGCATAAGCTCTAATAACTTTAAGGAGCAAGGGTGTTCTTGTAGGCAATGCACAAGCCTTATGTCCCAGTTCCGTGACACCGACTCACTGTGTAACCTTGGTCAAGTCACTTAGAATCTCTGGGCCTCAAGCCTTTGTTTCTCCTGTCCATTCAGATCAGACGCTCTTTGAGGCATGGGCTGGCTCTTACTATGCATTTGTTACAGTGCATGGCTACAACAGGACCCTGATTTCAGCTGTGTTCCGTAACTGCTACCAACATGCATGTTGATTTGCTGGTTGTTTATAGATAGATACATAGATAGATATGCGTGCTGCGGAAGCTGAATTTCTGTTCCATTGCCACAAACTCAGCCCCCATCTCTGCTCAGCTGCTACCCAGATAGCTGCGGCTTTGACCTAAGCATGTATTAAACCTATATGGAAAATAACTCGACCCAACCTCCACAGCGGTCAGAGACAAAAAATAGTCTTAATATTTTGCCGCTTCTCTTGCACAAGCCATTGTATCGCCCAAATGCCAGAGCGGGGTTAAAAGGCACAAATATGTAATCTGTCAAATGCCAATTGTAACGTCCTTTTCAAAGTGTTTTCCATTTTTTATGCAGTGTGGAGTTTTTTTGGTCTTGGAAGCATTTGGAGCTGGAGCGACAGTGGCAACAGATTGCTTTAAATCAAAGCAGTTATTTCATTGCAGAGTTTTACAGACTATTTTAAGGGAAACTAAATATTATTTTCAAGGGGAGTGTGTCCTCTGTCGCAGCATGACAAACGCAACCATAACACAACACATCATGACCTGACAAAACACAAAGATAAAGGCATATAGCGAGAAACCCACCACCGGAAGCATTATAAGAAGAAGAAAGAAATTAAGGACTATAGGCATGGTGGAAAAGAGATTGTTTGAAGGTATTTAAAAGATGCACCCATAGATATTACAATTTTTCAAACACAGAGAGCAAAACCTATAACATTTTACATAGAAGCGTTCAGAAAATGTCTCCCCTCTCTCTCCAGAAAAAAAATGGGTGAAAAGGAGACATTTTTAATCTTCATTGATATTTTTCTTAAGTTCGTATATGTGTGTGAGTGTGTGTGGGTGTGTGTTTGGCAGAAGATGGGGAAAAGTTTAATATTATACATCCTTCTGATAGGACAGCTAATACGTAGGTTACACAACTACAGAACAAAACAAACAGAAGTTTGGACCTAAATGCAAGATAAAAGACTTTAACTGACGCTAGCAACTGAAAAGACAGAAGAGGAAAACAAAGAATAGAAAAGCATCAACCACAACATATGATCAAGATCACAAAAGCTGAGGAAAGTAAGTGGCATCAGGTTTTGTCAATCCAAGTTAAAGACATCCATGCATCAATTTCTAATTGTGTTTGTGTGTATAATATGAAGCATCCCTATTTATGTTGCAAAACACCTTTTATAAGACTTTTATTATAACAGAATGAATCTGTTAATAAGAACAAATACAGACATTTGGTAATATATTTGAATTTGTTAATAAAAACAAAGACATCTGACAAAAACAAATATTTTTGTGTTTTAAACAGAATTTTAAATTTGTTTTTCATGAAATTTCAGTTTGAATTAAAATGATTTTTGACAGAATATTTTTGGTTTTCATATACTCTATTTTTCCATTGGAAAATGTAACATTTTAGGCAGAAAAGTTAAGTGCAACACAGGTTAACCTAGTGTGATTTCCATGACTCTCACTAGGGCTGAACTAGATTTAGATGTTTATTAGTCTGCGACTTCCTCTGGGCAAATAAAGCAGCCCGTTAGATCAGGGAGCAGAAGTTCAATGCTAATAAATTCAAGTTTACTCCTACCAGTCCTAGCACTCCTCTAGATAGCCATGCTAGGACTACAGAATTAATAGACTCTCCAATAATGGTTTCATTAATACAACCTAGAGTAGTAACCCCTATTCCTGCTTGATAGTCTCTTCTTTATGCATCCAAGGATGTACTTCATCCTCTCAGCCACAGCAGCACACTGAGGCTGTGTCTAGACAGGCTAGATTTTGCGCAAAAGCAAATGCTTTTGTGCAAAAACTTGCCAGCTGTCTACACTGGCCGCTTAAATTTGCGCAAG
>JANRFK010000270.1:11304310-11314975 GCA_030068395.1 Apalone spinifera | reverse complement strand
TAAAAAGTGATCTTGGGTGTAAAAAAGTTGGAGACCGTTGCCCTAGTCTGAAATAGCTGTTTCAAAATAGGCATTATTCTTCGTAGAATGAGGTTTACAGAAGTTGGAATAAGCTGGCTATTATTTTGAAATGATTTGGAACTAACATTATTGCTGTGTAGACACTCGCATAGTTATTTTGGAATAAAACTTTGCTGTGTAAACACAGCCAGGGGGAGCCTGGCCCAGACTAATTTTGAGGCTCCACTGTAGAGTAGACACCCTCTTTCGAAAGACACCCTCAGGGGCTCTTATTTCAAATTAGCTATTTTGCAATAATTTCTCAGTATCGATCTGGAAATGCCGAAAGCAGGAAGACAAGTCCCATCCTGCCTCACCAAAAGAGAAAGGCGACTGGGTGTAATTTTGGGAAATGCAACCAGTAGAACTGGAGAGCTGGGAGTCAGTGGGCAGGGGTGAACTAGGAGGACTCAGAGGAGTGTTCAAGGCAGTGTCTGTGCATGGGGAGGGGATACCTGGGGGAGGATTGCGAGCAGGGGGCTACTGTGTGTGTGTGGAGGGGGTGCAGGGCTGTGCATGGGGGCAGAGCTGGGAGCTCAGTCCCCTTCTGCTGAGGCATCGGCACGTAAAGGATCCGTTGTGCACGGAGGCAGCACGGATGGGGAAACTGAGGCAGGAGCACACGGCAGGGCTGGTGCTTTGGGTCCCCCCTTTTTGAGCACCAGCTCTTCCCCCAAACAGTTCTCTGCACTCCAAAGCTTCCCCCACTGCCTGGCTTCCCCCTCCCACCAGAAATTGTGTGGGGGTGAGAAATGACTGTGTGTGAGGACGTCAGGCGCAGGACTATGAGGGGCTAGGGCAGGCCTAGTGGGGAGAAGGGCTGAGCTTGGGGGAAAGGCCGGGCTATTATGCCATGGGAGACGTTGTATCCAGGGAGCCTCATCAGAGCGCCAATGGGCTCCTGCCTCAGTTTCCCCTACCATGTGTCTGAGGCAGCAGCACCTTGGGGAGCAGTTTCAACCTCACCAGGGGTCTCTGAACCCTTTAAAAAGCTGGAAGGGTCAGATCTAGTCATCTACCCGTGGGAACTTCCCATGCCCCGTGTCCCAGGTGGATAACGGATGTCTCTGTGACCCTCTGGATGGTGGTCCACAGAAACTGCCCTTTACACATTCTGGCTGTTTCCTCTTGTGCTGCAGATCTGCTAATTGCTGGAGAAGATCTAGAGAGATTCCTGGCCCCGGCTGGCCAGAGCTGACTGCCTGTGCTGGTTAGAGTGAGGAGGCCCGCACATGTCCCGCTGAGACGAGAGGAAAGAATGGATCCTGCTAGGGAAATGCTGTACACAGGCATTTATCCCAGTATCTCTGGACACCCCGAGGGAGCCAGGCCAGGTAACACAAGCCAGGTTCTCAGCACGTCCATGGGGGTCTCTGGCTTCGTGGATTGTCAAGCCGGAAGGGACCAATGCAATTGCCTGTTCTAACCACCCCCGCTACCCCACGCACCCACCCCCTGCTGCTGTGCACAGCCCAGGCTAGCAAATCCCACCCATTACTCCCTGCAGCCTGGGGGAGCCAGAACTTGTGAAAAAGATCCCAACTTTTGGCTTGGCGCAGACGGGGTGTGGCAAATACCGCACTGTGGGTGTTGGAGGCGTTTGAGTGACTTGTCAGTTCCTGTGACTGGAAAACCTGTGGGCCTAGACCACCGCCGCGTTCTGTCGACAGTACATCGAAAGAACGCGGTGGTTTTGTCGGTGGCAGTAAACCTCGTTCTACGAGGCAGAACGCTTTTTTCCAAAAGTCATCTTTCGAAGAAAGGCGCTATTGCGTGAAAACGGGGCTTTGTCGAACGAGAGTGTCTAGACTCTCTTTCAAAAAAGCGAGCCGCTTTTTCGAAAAATCGTCTTGTTGTCTAGACGCTCTTTTTCGAAAAAGCCTCTTGCGAAAGAGGCCTACAGTCTAGACATAGCCAGAGAGCAGCATCTGTCCACCCTGCAGGAAAAGGTCTGTTCTCAGGTGGGGTGGATAACCCCCATCAGCTAACTTGGGTGAAATAGCAGCGAAGACATGGCACGATGAGCTACCAACTCACATTAAAACTTAAAATGGAGTCTGAGGTTGGACCCGAGTAGCTAACAATTTTTCCTCTGAGTTATTCCATCTGACGTGGAATAAATTTTATGTTGTGCACTGGGGCATGTGCACCACCAGTAGAAAGATGTTGCAGTGAGTGCTCTGCTAATCAACCATGTGGCCCAGGTGCCCGGCTTACAGGAAACGCTGGCGGCTAACCCCACTTGCTTTGAAGATTTTTGCTGTAAACTTCCGTTGAAGAATTTTTGCCCACTGATCATCTGAGATCTGAGGGGATGTTCCTCCAGAAAACGAACCCAGACAGTCCTTGGAGAGAGGAGCCCTCTGGATCTGGTGGAACTAAATCAGCCCTCAGCATAAAGCAATCTCTTGCGCTATCTGGATAAGCTCTTATCTGGGCCCCATCCCCATAAAGTGGGAGCACATCACAGCCTGGGAATGAGTCTACTCTCACAGCACCCTTGTGCGAGTGGGAATTACTGATCTCCAACCATCACACAGATGGGAAACTGAAGCAGAGACTTCCATGTGCCAGAGGTTGCACAAGAAATCACACCCAGGTCTTCCACTGCCTGGCCTGACCCCCACACCACAGTTTATGCAGAGCAGCTATGCTAAGTTAAGAACACACTTTGTTCGGCAGGGCAGCTGTACACAGAAAGAAGAACGCTCAAAATGATCAGTTTCAGCCATAACATATGAGAGCTAATTTGCAAACCGAGGAAACTAGAAAGAAACTGACAACAGCTGGCCAGCCTGAAAAAAAGTTTCTTGTATGGAAATAAGACAGTTGCCGCTTTCTCTGGAGCAACCCACCCTCCCTTATGAGAATCAGCACACATGTAGGCTTGGTGTCTGGGGGAGGGGCGCAGGCTGGGCAGAGGGCTCACACTGAAAAGCGAGGGTGAGTCCCACATTCCCATCCCTTCTCCCCTGTGAGCCGGGATCCACTCGCCCTTGGGATGTGTCAATTGTGGGAGAGTCCAGGAAGGCGCCATCAGTGGAATGAAACAGCCCCGTTCGTGGTGGGTACGGCGGCTGGGCTACGTAAGCCGCCATCGGCGCCGTCGTCCCTCATGAGACCAATGAAACCATTGCATGCAAATTGGGTCTAGATTAAGGCAGGTGATTGGCTGAGTTGCCTCTGATATCACAATGGCATAGTTCTTGGCAGGGCACAGATATAGCCTGTACTGTGGCTGTGCACTGCAGGGGTGTCATCTGTAAAGTGTAAATGAGCCTCAGACTTAGGTGGGGATCTCGGCGGAGAAGGAGCAAAACCCTCTCTTCGCCCCGCTTGTTGCTACCACCGTCCCTTCGTGGTAACGCTGCAGACACAGGCGGATACAGAATGAACGACAATTCTGGACCCCTCTACCCTAGATCAATAACAGCCGCTGTTCAGCAAAGTGCTCCTGGCACCAGGGTAGCGCAGACCCTGCTGTAGCCACTGAGTCCAGCTGCCCCAGTCTCAGGAGAACTAAGGACCTTTTCTCTCTTTCAGACAACAGCCGTGGCAGCCAGCTCAGGAAACAGGTGGCAAGTACAGTCGCATTGGTGGTTGTACTTGGCGGTCTGATTGTTGCAGTTGTGGTTCTGGCAAGTGAGTGGCTAATTCCGGTGTCTGTGTGATCTGTTCACACCGAGCCAGCTGCATCGCTCAGGGTGGGGAAAAGTTCCATGCTCAGAGCAAGGCGGTTAGGTCACGCCGACCCCCGGTGCAGACTGGGGCTGCGAATGGTTAACTGGTTAACCAGCAAGGATCACCCACCGGTTATGGTGAACTGGCAGCCCGGCCAGGCCCGGCTGGGCTGGAACAGCTCCCCACCTGCCCGCAGTGAGGCACCGTGGGCATGCCCTGGCCCGAGCAGCCCTTGGCCACAGAACAGGGACCACTCGCCAGCCCCTTCCCAGCCTCACTTAATGGTTAACTAGTTAACTGATTAACCGGGATTTTACATCCCTCGTGTAGACACGGCTGGATCGACAGAAGGATCCTTTCACTGACTTAGACACGGACTCTGGGACGGGGGGATTAACTGTGGCAAGGGGAAACACCCTTCTGTCGATGCAGGAAGCGTCTACCCTCTGGCACTACAGGGGCCCGGCTGCAGCAGCATGAGGGGGCCACGGTGATGTAGAGATCCCCCTAGTCACTGGCTCTCACCGTGCGGGTATCCACCGTGGGGGAGGGGAACGCATCTTCCGCCTGCTCCCCCCCCGTAGTCTGTGATGACAAAACCCTCTTCTTGGCGCAGGACGTATCGCGGCAACGCACGGGATCCCCCTCAGTGCCGAGGGACACGCACGTGAATGGAATTGCACCTCCGAAGCCTGGACGGTCTCAGGTGTGTTTGCCCCACGGAGACTCCCCTGGCCTGGCCATGTGGCTGTGGTTGTAACACCAGACGATAAACCAGGACTGAAGAAAATCCAACCCACAGCCCAGCAGCAGCCTCAGGCAGGCTTCCTGCCTGTCCGGCCCCTGGATGCTGCTCAGAGCGCCTGGCTGCAGGGGCCTGCGTGTCTCTGTGCGCCACCGTGAGCCGGGGGCAGGTGGGGAGAGGCGCCGTCCCCCACCCCGACCTCTCTTTTGCACCCACCCTCCATCCCATACCCCTCATCTCCTCCACAGAAGAGCGCAGCCCTCCACCACTCGCCAAATTCTTGGAGTGGCCCCGTCAAAAATTATTGCCCATCCCACTGTAGGCCCCGCCTTGTGCTGACCGAGTTTTCTGTTGGTGGGACCTGCCTGGGAGATGGCCAAGCGGAGCAGGCTGGGGCTGGGTCGCTCCACTTCCCCGACCCCGAGTAACCCCCCAGGCTACCCTGGGCCCCAAAGCACAGGGCCTGTGGTGGCTACCCTGAACCATCCTAGGAGCTCTGCCCGGAGCAACGGTACCGACATTAACGCCAGCCTTATTCAGCCAGCTTCGGCACTGATGGTTCTGTTGCCATGGGTACGGTGCTTGGGGAAAGGGTGTTTTTTCTTACCCCTGAATGAGGTAGTTGTGTCAACCTGACACACTTAATTGCAGACCGGTCCTCAAAGGTGAAACACCCTCAGATTGGAGCGGCAGGAAGAGAAGAGAAGGCGAGTTGTTAGCGGGATGTGACCAAAGCGTCCACGTGTTTTAATACCTACGTGAACGTGGCCAGAGAGAACGTGGCCTGTACATTGTACATCCACCTTGTCATAATTGTGACTTGTAAATCATAGGACGCCAGAACTAGAAGGGACCTTTAGAGGTCATCAAGTCCAGTCCCAAACGAATTGACGACGAAAGGACTCGAACCTGATCCAAAGTTAGACACCTTATCCATTAAGCCATGGGGTTATGCTATCAAATATCCAGGCCTTTCTGGTAACCCCCATCATGGGACGAACCCCATGTCGTGTCCCCCCAATCACAAGACTGGCTTGAGAAATCCCATGACTTCGAAACTAAATTTGGAGTTGAGCAGCTACACTTGCAGCCCCATGCGCCTGAATCAGCTGATCCAAGCCAGCCTCGAGTGTCCTCTTGCTGTGTAGACGTAATCTGGGCGATGAAGTGTAGGTGTCTCCCCAGCATCGTCACAAGAGGGCGCTGTCGTACGATTGATCAGGCTGCACACCAGGCGTAATTAGCATCACAGAGCAGCAGAAAGCCACAGTAGCCCAACTATACCTGTAACAAGCTTTATTGCAAGCAATCAGGAGAAGTTTTAAAAGCTATATATATCTATAGATTTAGATATATATAGTACTAAGCAATCAAAACAGCATTAAAAGGCATTAAAAGCAATATTGAAGTTGAATAGCTAATAGTCTGTGTTTCTCTCTCACTTTCAATGCTAGCGTCTAAAGCCCCACCCCAGCTCATACCCTGGTGCCCGGACGGCTGGCTCGGATACCAAGGGAAGTGCTACTATTTCTCTGCTATTGAAGAGAACTGGACCGAGAGCCGGGCGACCTGCTCTGCCTTCGGCGCATCGCTGGCTGCGATTGACAGCGAGCAGGAGCTGGTGAGAAGACAGACAGACGCAGTCTGTTGGCGCTAGGGTTTGAAAGGGCCCCGGGGCTTTGGCCCCAGGTGTCTAAAAGAGCCTGAAGCTGCAGGATGAAGACCCTGGTTGGCATCTGTGTTCCTCAGGCGCCATTTAAGGGCAAGGCCTCTCCGAGAGGGAGCTGGAGTTTCCACGGTGCCTGGGCCTAGACCGCGGAGTGGACTCGCCCGGGAGCTCAGGACCGTCCAGAACCTCCCCATCTGCTGCTCCACAAGCGAGGTGCACGTCTGTGGGCTGCCTGCTCGGGTATCAGTGTAACCCGCATCTGAGGGGACCGCGGGTTCCACGCTGTGGTGGCCCACAGGGGATCTGAGCCCTCGCAGCCCCTGACTGGAGAGGACTGGTGCTTCAGCTCCCGCCGGCTGGTGCTTTCTCGCTAGGGAGGTTCCCGGCAGGTGTCCCCGTGGTGTCAGCCAAGATGGCCGCCTGCACGCACGCACGCAGCGTGAGCATCTCCAATAACAAACCCCACCGAAACAAACCACTTCACTGACACCCGCACACAAGGCCCCTCCCCCCCGTGTGGGAGAGAGAAGGAATCTCGTGTAACGTGTGAATCGCCTCATGTCCTTCATGAATGGCAGATGCTCGGCTACCCGGGGAAATGGGAGACGCCCTTCCATAGACGGGTGTGGGTACCTGGGATGGAGACTGAGAGGGGACATGTTGGCAATTTTCCCATGCCTAAAGGGGTGTGACGAGGAGGAGGGAGAAAAATTGTTCTCCTCGTCCTCTGAGGATAGAACAAGAAGCAATGGGCTTAAACTGCAACAAGGGAGGTTTAGGTTGGACATTAGGAAAAACTTTCTACCTGTCAGGGTGGTCAAACACTGGAATAAGTTGCCTAGGGAGGTTGTGGAGTCTCCATCTCTGGAGATATTGAAGAGCAGATTGGACAGACTAGGGATGTTAGAATTAGGTTAATCAACTAATCGAATAGTTGATGGAATTTCCATGAACTATTTGATTAATCAGTAAGGGCACTTCCTCTTTGAAATGTAGCAAGAGCTGCCCAGCTCTTGCTACATTTCAAAAGTGGAAGTGCGGCACAGCGTTCTGCCTTTGAAATGTACAAGAGCCCCTGTGCCCCTGTGATTCCCCTGCAAGGTTTTCATCCAGAGCCCCTGCCTCATTCATCGTGCACAGAATGAGGCAGGGCTGTGTGGGGATTTTTCTCTGTGTTCTGCAGCATCTTGCCAAGTTCCCTGGGCAATTTTTGCCAGGTGCTGTGACTGAGGCAGCGCTGAAGGGATGGTCTTGAGGCAAAGATGCTAAAGAGGAACCCAGGAAGTCGGGTTTAAATGGCAGCCTCGGCTTTAACGAACTCGGGGAAAATTCTGTATCCACGTGACTCTGATCTGCCTAGAGCCCTGTGAGCAGCACACATAGAATCAAACTCTGTCCTTTCTCTTGGTTACAGATGTTCATGATGCGATACAACAGCAACTCCGAGCATTGGATTGGCCTCTGGAGAGAGAATCAGCTGTGGACATGGGTGAATGGCTCCGATTTCAACAGCACGTGAGTCCTTTTGGGTCTGTTTTGGTGGCTGTGGTGCTGAATTGAGACAGATCCAAGTTTCGCCATGTACATGCTGAGGGAGGAGTGAGGGAAATCTTTAGTGAGTGCCCTGTGCGGATCCAAAATTGGGATCTGGAGGAAAAAAAAAGGATCCGCAGATATCCATCTCCAGAGCCGGGGATGTGGTGGCTCATGGATAGAACGTGGGTATCTATGTTAGCGGGTGGTGCCTGGTTTGCGACACTCGGCGTCACCTCGCATGGATGTTTCCTGCAAGGGCACGATGCCTGGGGGCTGCCATTTTGTGCTACCAAATGGCATGGTCCTCGCCGCCGGACCTCGCCTCACACCCTGTGGACGAGGCTGCGCATGTGGTGGAGGCCATTTTGGAGAGCAAAATGGCGTCCTCGATGTGCACTCAGTGCACAGGAAACCACACTGCATCATGGGAGCTGGCTGAATCTGAGCTGGAGGGATGCTTGGCCCCTGCTGTGCCCCAAGTACACCCTCCTTCCCCCCCACCTCTTCCGGCCCCCCCCCTCATTCTGCACCTTCCCCTCCCTCTTCCGGCCCTTCCCCCACTGCAACCTGCGCGCCCCGGAACAGCTGCTCTGTGGGAGGTGGGAGGCTTGGAAGCTGATCCCAGGGGCCTGCACCAGGCGTAAGGTGCGGTGTGGAGGCTGGGTGTCGTCCATGCTGCCTGGGCTCCTGGGAGGAAATAATTCATTATATGGGGGGTCACGCTGGCAAAGCTTTTGGGAGCCCCTGCCTCAATGACGGGCAGTGGCAGGAAAGGCCTGTCGGTGGGGCTGACGACGGCTTCGTGCTCTCTCCTTGCAGGCTGGAAATAAGAGGAGGAGGGGACTGCGCCTACCTCAATGACAAGGGGGTCAGATCCTCGCGGTGCACCACTGAGAGAAACTGGGTCTGCAGCAAGCCCGATGCCTACACAGTCCAGCAAAGCACGACGCTGAGGAGTCAAGAGCTACAACATCCCTGAGAAAGGCTCGCGAGGGGCTGCTAGCGCATCTGCATCCCGTGTGGCTGGCCCACCGCCGAGGTCATGCACCGGGCTCAAAGAGTAAAGGAGTCACATTCCCATTAATTCCATTCTAGCTGAAAACCATGTTCCTCAGGCACCCGTCGCATGAGAAGAACGGGCCACTGAATGGCAAGCAAAATACAGCGGGACACAGGCAAATAGGGCCCCATCATGATCATGAGAGATGGCCAGCGGCCTGGGGACTAAGGGTACATCTACATTTGTTTCAATTTTCACCAACAAGTTTGATGAAGAGATGCCTAACATGAGGAGTAACATTAGTTCGAACCAAGGGCTTTGGTTCGAACTACTGCGCCCCAGAGTGCACTTCCTGGTTCAAATCAGCTGTTGAGCGGAATAACGCGCAGGAGAGATTATGCTAATGAAGCACAGGATATTTAAATCCCCGCTTCATTAGCAATTTTGGTCTCCTGCATTTGCATCCCTAGCTCAAACTAGGGAGCAAATGTAGACGTACCTTCTGGGATTAACTATACCTAACCCACGTAGAGTTGGCCAATAGGAACGTAGGTAGGAATTTCAAACTGGGACTAAGGAATTTTTGGTTTTTCTCTCCTTTGTCCTGAGCAGTTTTCTCTCCAGCTACTGAGGGAGACAGACAGAATGTCTCCCTCCAAGAATAGACTCTTCACTATCTGTAAGTAGGGTAAAGTTTAGATAAATCCATTAGGTTTTACTGTTTTTTGCTCTCTTTTGTAACTAAGTTCTAGGCCCATGGTGGAGTTCCCCTATAAGTATTACTTCGTGACTTTTCCATCCATTTATTATGCTTGCAACAGGAATATTGTGGTGATAATAAAAGTTCTTTCTCTTTCCTTTGCATTAACCTGGTATTGGTTAATTTTTGTGTCCTGGTTGGTTCTTTAGGGGTGAGATTCCCAAGTGATCTGCCCCCTGATTTTCCTATCCTTACTTGGGTGGTGGCAGTGGAGTTTTTATCCCCAAAATCTAGGCTGTTAAGATTTTGGGGGGAAGTTTTAGACCAAAGCCTGGTAGATAAGGTTTGGAGGTACTTTTGCTGGCCCCCACTTCTGCATTTATCATGCCAGAGTGGGGAAGGAGCCATGACAGACCAAATGGAGGATCATTCATGCTAGGTGCTGACCTAACTACCACCGCTCAGGGGTGGAATCCTGATCCCACTGAAATCCAGGGGCACGTTTCCATTCAGCGAGGTCGCATCTCTCCCTTGGGTGTGGCTGTAGATGGCCGGGTGCAGAACTTCTGCTGAGCATGCAGCCGGTACCCAGAAAGCAAACAAGACATTGGAATGTCTAAGAAATGAACTAGGTGAAAATATAGAAAACACTGATGTCAGCGTGTGACTCAAAGGGACACCCTGCCTACGTCTACACTGCAGACTTTTTGCACAAGAACGGCCATTCTTATGCAAAAACTTGTGGCGCGTCTACACTACGCACACATTCTTGAGCAAGTAAATTTACAGTAAACCATTGGAACCGAGGGCTTCTTGCCCAAGAGTTAGTTCTCTCCCCACGAGGAATAAGAGCTCTTGCACAAGAAGGCAGTATGGATGGGCAATAGGGGTTTCTTGCACAAGGTTGTACCGGGTTATGTTGACATCTGGGGATACGTCTAGACTACAAGCCCCTTTCGAAAGAAGCTTTTTCAAAAGATACTTTTGAAAAAGTCTTTTTATTTAAAAAGAGCATCTAGATTACAAGAAGATTTTTTGAATTATGAGCCGCTTTTTTGAAAGACAGTCTAGACACTCTCTTTCGAAAAAGCCCTATTTGTATTTAATAATGCCTTTTTTCGAAAGATGACTTTCGAAAAAAGGCGTTCTTCCTCGTAGAATGAGGTTTTCCACAGTCGAAAAAAACTGCCATTTTTTTTCAATTTACTTTCAAAAGAATGGGGCGGTAGTCTAGACACAGGTGAAGTTTTTTCGAAAAAAGGCTACTTTTTTCG
>JANRFK010000270.1:11284475-11304248 GCA_030068395.1 Apalone spinifera | reverse complement strand
TATTCCTCCTCCACATGAGATGTCCAGCTCTCAAAAGTGCAACATGTTTTGAGCTGTAGCCCACACAGCGCTGTGTTGCAGCTTGAATTTTTTCCCCACCTAATGCCATATTCTAGCTATTTTCCCATTTATAGGGAGACAGGCAAGTTTTGTTGCATTGTGAGCACAGTGACATCTGGTGGCCGTGCTCAGTACTGCAGAGTATAAAATGCACAAACAAGTCTATTTGCTAATTTGTGGCTTTTGATGCCACACATCAAGTTAAAAGACTTGGTGGGTTTTAAATGTTATTTTCTCCTACTTGTCCTCGGATAGATCAGTAACATCCACTGACGTACTTTTAAAAAACTTTTATTTGGTCGATGTTTTGGAAACGTGAGTTAGTTTGAGGGAATTTTAGGGGGTCAAAAATGATCTTTTCTCAACATCAGTGTTTTTTTTATTTAAAATCATTTATTTTGAAAATGTTGCCACTATTTTTAGCAAATTTTCCCTTGAACATTTGTTGCTTTCCTTTTGTAAAACATTTTGTAAATGAAATAATTATATTAAAGTCCACCCTGTGACTAATCTGACAAAAACATTAGAATATATTTATTCTGAAACATGATTAAAAATGAAGGCAATAATACAATTATTACTTATGAAAATGAGAATTGAAGTGAGGGGGTGAGAAATTAGGGAGGAGGCAACAGTCACAAAATTATGAGCAACACAGATTCGTGGCCAGCAATTTTCTGATTTCTTTTTGGTCAGAAAAGGCCGTCACGCCTGAAAGGGTTCAGGGACACACCCGATGGGGGAAACCCTGGGTGCAAACATTTCTAAGTTGTCAAGGAGCAATGGAAGGAGGAACCGGCAGAAAGGCGGGAGCAGAGCCAGGAGAGGAGAGGAGCAGATTGCGGCGGAGGTGGCCGGGAGGGCAGACGGAGGAGGAGGAAAGGCTCCTCCTACCGAGCCAGGTGCGGTGTCTGAGGGAAGCAGAAGGGAGCAGAGGTGCTGGGTGTGAGGCAGACAAGGGTCTGGGGCTGAAGGGGGAGGCAGGGGCTGGCAGCTGTAGGGTCCCATGGTGTCCATGCGCCACCAATACGAGAGCAGGAGGCCTGATTCCCTCAAAGTTTAGGGTCTTGTCTCTCTCCCTGGTTGCTTTTAAAGGGACGAGGGTCCTGCCTCCACTACTGGCAGAGAAGTGGTGCTAAAATGGCTTCCTGCCCACCCGCTCTGCCCTGTTTCCACATCCAGAAGTGACTGCAAGCCTGTCTCTGTGGGCCCCTGGGAGGGGTGTGGGTGTGTGTGTGTGTGTGTGTGTGTGTGTGCACGTGTACACATCTGTGTGTGTTTCCACATGCTGTCTCTGCTCTGAGCTGTGGGGGTGATGCTCAGAGCAGTGACCCAGGCAGACCTCCTGGCCTCCCCCTTAGGAGCTGCTGCCCCATGGAGAGTGGGGGAAATAACATGGAAACCTCCCCCAAATAAGCACGGCGCCCCTCACTTCTTCCTGCATTCCTAACCACTACTCCTATATCCCCCTCTTGGATACCACATTTCAAGGCAGATGTGGAGAAATTGGAGAGGGTCCAGAGAAGAGCAACGAGAATGATGGAAGGTCTAGAGAACATGAGCTATTAAGGGAGGCTGGAAGAATTGGGCTTGTTTAGTTTGGAAAGGAGAAGACTGAGAGGGGACATGAGAATGGTTTTCAAGTACCTAAAAGGGTGTCACAAGGAGGAGAGAGAAAAATTGTTCTCCTTGGCCTCTGAGGACAGGAAAAGAAGCAACGGGCTTGAACTGCAGAAAGGGAGGTGTAAGTTGGACATTAGGAAAACTTCCTGCCTGCAAGGGTGGTGAAACACTGGAATAAATTGCCTAGGGGGGTTGTGGAATCTCCCTCACTGGAGATATTTAAGAGCAGAGTGGACAAACATCTATTAGGGTTGGTCTAGACAGTGCTGGGTCCTGGGGCTGGACTTGATGACTCTCGAGGTCCCTTCCAGTTCTAGTGTTCTGCGATTCTGCCCCCAACTCCAGCCCAGAGCCTGCACCTCACACACAAACTGCATCCCAGAGCCTGCAGCCCAAACCCCCTCCTGCACACAAACTTGTTCTGGGCACCACTAAAAATTCTACCAACCTGCCATGCCCGTGGGGAAGGGGCCAGCTAGAGAGTCAATGATGGAGGAAGGGGACGTGGGGGGATAACAAGGGGTGTCCTTGCTACACCAGCATTGGCAATGCAGTGTGTTGGTCCATCAGCTTCACCGTTGCCCTAGAGTCTGACTTGCACACGCATTTACTTGACTTGCACTTACAAACGGCTGGTCTGGGGATGCACATGCATGTCTCCACAGGCACAGCCCCTCCTGGGCGTATGGGACCACAACACAAGGCAGGGCAGTGGCTTGTTGCAGAAATGAATGTCTCTAATGTTATAGCAACACGGCTTCCTTCTGCCAAATCCATCTGAATTCACCAGTGCACATTTCAGAGTGAATCCGATTGCCTTTGATCATCCCACAGCTGTTCATGTCAGCAGGGCCTGATACAGGGAACCTGTAAAAAAAAGGAGAAGGGACATCGGTGAGCCAAGATCAGACCCCTGTAACTCTGCCAAAGTCAATGGAGTTGATTTGCATCAGGGACACATTTCTCCTTATGCTCCTAGATTCTATGAAGGAAACTAGAGTAACTGGTTCTCCATTCTAATCCAGTGGGCAGTTGGACTGGATTCTTTAGTGAGCTGTGTGGTTTTGATTCAAACCAAAACTGATTCCCCTGGCTTTTCTTGCTAGAATGAGAAACTGATAGGAATAAAATAATCATTGAAAAACATTCCTATACGAAATGAAATAAAATATACAAGTTTTCTTTTGTTTTGGGAAGTTTTTCATCTTATTTTAAAAGTCACATAGGTACACGTTGAAAGAAAGGATCTTTTTAAAAGGAAAAGCCGAAACACTGCATTTCAAACAGTCAAGCAGCCCACAGCTACAATTATTTGCTTATTTGTATTGACTTCACATCACCCCGAAAATCTTTTCAGTGAATTTACTAGTCTCACTCACACACACACACACATAGTCACCCAGTTGTAGCTGCTAGAGTCTAAATGCAGAGTACAGTTTGTAGCTTAGGCAACCTTGTAGTTTGGTTTGTTTAGATATGTGGATCTCTGTGTTTAAGCACTATGAAGAGCTAAACAAGGGAGCTCTCTTTACATATCTTTTAAATTTTTTATAAAATAGAATATGAGTGGCCAGACCAAAGGTTCATCCGGCCCAGTATCCTGTCTGCCAACAGTGGCTAATGCCGGGTGCCACAGAGGGAGTGAACAGAACAGGGAATCATTAAGTGATCCTTTCCCAGATATCCATTCTCAGCTTCTGACAAACAGAAGCTAGAGGCACCATTTCTACCCATCCTGGCTAATAGCCAGAGTTGGACCTATCCTCTATGAATTTATCTAGCTCTCTTTTGAATCCTGTTAAAGTCCTGGTCTTCACAACAGCCTCTAGCAAGGAGTTCCACAGGTTGACTGTGCACTCCTTGTGTGAAGGAAAACTTCCTTTTGTTTGTTCTAAACCTGCTACCTATTAATGTCATTTGGTGACCCCTTTTTCTTGTGTTATGGGAAAGAGTAAATAGCACTTCCTTATTCATTTTCTCTATATCACCCATGATTTTATGACCTCTCTCCTATCCCCCCTTAGTCTCCTCTTTTCTAAGCTGAAAAGCCCCATTGTTTTTAATCTCTCCTCATATGGCAGCTCTTCAGAGCCCCTCATCATTTTGGTTGCCCTTTCTGAACTTTTCCCAATGCCGAGAGCTCTTTTTTATGAGGCAACTGCTAGGCATCACTCACTGAGTTTGGTTCCACGTGGAGCCGTCTACCCAGGTCCAGTTTTTCTCTGGAGATGTCACCCTGAGCCCGAGCCAGGCGGGGTATTGGCCCTGTGTGAAGCTGTGCAGGAACTCCTGGGGGGTAAAGAGAAAGGTAGTCAGGTGAGTGACACCCACCAACATTCAAAGAATCTTTGCTTCAGCTGTACAGCCTGGCGGACTGTTCTCAAAACAGGTGCCTGAGCATTTAGGCTGCAGCTACCCTCGGTTCCATTGTTACAGCCTCTGAGCATTTCTGCCATCAGGGCAGTAGCACCAGTGGGGCACGCTGAAGCACGCAGGGCTCAGGGCTAGATGACACAGCGAAGCGTCTAGGGGAATTAGGAGCACACGTCACCGTGACAGTCCCTGCTCTCCCCATTACGTTATGCTGCCTGCTCCGGGGAATTCCACACGGAGAGGTTCATGCTCCCCTCAGCCTCCCGCCTTGCTGTTCCCCATGCGAGGATCCTAGAGGGGAAGGAGCATTCATACATACGAGGCAGGAGGAGGAATAAGCCAAGGCGAGGTTGGGGGAACAGGTTCCAGGCTCTGCATCCCTGCAGCTCTCCTGGCCCTCCACTCCCTGTGCTCCCACAAAGTATGTGGTCGCCGCTCCCACCTTTACGCTGCATTAGCAATCTAGGAGAGAAATCTCCTGCCCCTCTTGCACAGCAGGTACCACAGAACCAGTCACCCGCTCCAGAGGCTGTCCAGCCCCCTGTTTTACTTTACCATCTCTTCCCAGTCCTGGAGCACCAGTATGTGAGCGCCTTTGGCTGAGCAGTCATCCCGGCTCGTGTTCCAGCCGGCGTTCTCTTTAGAGACCCAGTAGCACTTTCCCCGGTGCGACAGCCAGTCCATGGGGCAGAGTTTGCACTCAGAGCTGTCTGGAGAGAGATGTGGAGAGACCCTGGTGAACGTGCTCACCACAGCTCCGAGCGGGCACGAGTCCCACTGAGGCAGGCACTTGCCATCACACCATCTGGAGCTTTTAGACTTGAGGTTTAACATTGAGCACCGGTCAGAATGTTTCCCTCCGCAACCATTTTTTATTAGAAAAGCTGGTTCAATAAATGTTCCTTGGCAATGGTCAGTTCCTGAGCTGAGCTGGTCCAGCATCTGTTTTACTCTGCTAGGGGGCAGTTACCCCAATGCTGCGCCTTGGCAGGAGGAGACCAGTAGGACAGGGTGATGGGGAGCGCCAGAGGGCGGGTAAGTGGGCACAGTGGTACAATAAACACACCAAGGGACAGCCTCAGTGGGACAGACCTCTGGCTTCGGCTACACGGGGCGGGGGGAGGGGCAATGTTTGCAGAAGAGGATATGCAAATGATGTGCTCATTTGCATATCTTGCACACTCATTTGCATAACCTCTTCCGAGCCTTTTTGCGGAAGACATTTTGAGATTAAAAAGCCCCATGTAGACGGGGCCATTTGTTGGACAAAAACCCTTTTTCACAAGATCCTTTGTTCCTCAAAACTCAAGGGTTACAGGATCATGTGCACAAGAGGTTTTGTCCAACAAATGGCCCCATCTACTTGGGGCTTTTTAATGGCAAAAACCTCTTCCACAAAAAGGATCGGGAAGTGCAAATGAGTGCACACGATATGCAAACGAGCATTTCATTTGCATATCCTCTTCCGCAAAACCCCCCAGCAGTGTAGATGTAGCCCCAGTAACCCAGCCCAGGCTAGAGAACTACTGAGGTCCTAGCTTAGGTGGTTGCGCGTGAGAGAGAGGTGGGTGACGTTGGGATACATAGTACTTTCTGGTATCAATTGGAACTGGGTGTAAAAGCCCTATAGACCACTCTACTGTGTTCCTGACAGTCTGATAATGCCTGTCACTAAATACAGTCTTTGTTGGAGTCCATTATATTCTTCTTGTCAACCTGTCTTGTTCATGAGAGCTGGGCAAAAATAAAATAAAATAAAATAAAATGGGTGAGAAAGTCTTATAGACCACTGGACTGACTGTCTGATAATATCTTTCACTAAATAGAGTCTTTGTTGGAGTCCATTATATTAGTATTCTTAAGACAACCTGTCTTGTTCATTAGAGCTGGGGGGAGGGGGGATAAAATAAAATAAAATATCAGCAAATAGAAAATTTGCTAATTAATGCACTTTTTGGGCACTGAAAAGAGTTGTAATTTTGAATTAAATGTAACAAATAGTTTGGGCCCCAATTTGTATTTTTTCTGAAAAAAAAAGATAAAATGGTTCATTTCAGCCATTTCAACATGTTTCATTTCAGCCTCTCATCTTGAAACAGTTATTTCAACTTTCAATTTCACTATTATAGAAATAAATACATTTGAAAAGGGTGGAAGCCACTTGAAAATAAAATAGAATAAAATAATAGTTTTAAGTTAAAACACTGAGCAGTCCTGTGGCACCTTAAAAACTAACAATTTTATGTGAGTATAAACTTTCGTGGGCTTGAGCCCACTTCATCTGGTGTTTGCAGTGGAAGGTTCAGTTTGGCAGGGCTTTATACATGTACACAAAGATGAGAGCATCACATCACTTTGGGGAAGCTCAGTAGGAACCAGCTAATTAATTCAATCCAGTTAGATGTGGCCCACTCCCAGCAGTTGATGCGAAGATGAAAACACCTAAAGAGTGAACATTTGCCTTTTTGGGTTGACCATCACTGTCTGCTTATCCCAAAATGAAGCCACCATATTTTCAATTAATATAAATATTTTTTTAAAAAAAATGCCCAGTTTTGGTTTGAACTGTTCCTCACCCATTTTTCAACTCATCCCTTGAAAGGACAAATCAATTACTCGTTCAGCTAACCTGCTCCCCGTGAGAATTACCCTGACTCCCCACTGGAGGTCACTGTGCCCCACAGTCCCCATGGAGAGGTGCCCATGCTAGTTGGCCAGCAAACATTGTCCAAAAATATTTGTGTGTCTATCCCTAGCCAGACCATCCCACTTCCATGGATGCCACCAGACTAGGAATTCAGACCCCCCAGGGTCTGCCCCACTTCCACCATCCTCGTTCAGCATCCCCTGCTCACAGCCCCGCCAGGATGGATAGGAATGGTGTCTCTAGCCTCCGTTTCTCTGGTGGTGGGTGACAGGGGAGGGCTCACGTGAGGATTCCCTGTTGTTTTCTCTCCCTCTGGGACATCTGGCACTGGCCTCTGTTGGTCGAGAGGGCACTGGGCTGGAGGGACCTTTGGTCTGACAAAGTCTGGACACTTTGATGTTCACCGCAGCTGAGCCGCACTCCGCAGAGAGCCCACTCTGCCCCAGCGTGCCAACACACAGACCTCCCCCACCCACACTGCCCAGTGTCCTTACCCACAGCCTCCTCCCCCACAACTGCACAGGGCCCCACTGCCCAACACTGAAACACACTCAGAGCTCCCCCACCAACAACCCCCCCCCCACTGCCCAGCCCCCCAGAACACACAAATCTCCCCCCTGCCCTTTCCCTCACAGCCCAGCACCTGTCCCAGAGACACACTCCCCCATGCCCTGCCACTGCATCAGCTCTGCGGGAAGGAGGCTGTGTCTGCCAGGCTGGCCCCAGGGCAGGGAATCCTCCAATCAAGCCCCTCAGGACCAGCACAATCCGCCAGGCCAGAAGAGGTGCAGGGACACCTGGGTTGGGTTCCGTCAGGACCCGCTTGCCAGTAAGGGCCTGGCCAAACCCCGTCCCCCCCTTCACAACCTTCCCCACCTGCCAAGACCAGCAAGGCCTCTGCACCAGAGCCAGGTGGCCCATTGGAGGGCAGAAGAGACAGCTCGGAGCCGGAGCTGCCCTGGGATCCATCCACGGGGCAGAGAGGAGCTGGCGGGTGAGCTGAGAGGTGGGAGGGGGAGAAGGAGGAGCCAGTGGGTAGGTGGCTTCTGCTGCTTCTCTTGCTTGTTTTTTAACATGCTTGCCGCTCGCTCTGCTGAGGCGTTGCCCCGGCTTATGCTGCCCACGCACAGGGAGGAGGATGCTGGGGGCGTAGACACGTGGCCGGCCCACCCGGAACAGATCACGGAGTCAGAGCGCGGCGCACGCAGAACCATCTGGGGCCCCCAGTGGGCCTGGTGCCATGGCCTGACTGTCCCATTGGATCTGCTCCAGCTAAGCCTCATGGCTTGGACTCAACGGGCTGCCGGTACCTGCTGAGGGCCTCTGGGCCGCGAGGCACAGGCTCTGGTTCAGGCGAGACACCAACTCCTCCAGGCTTCTGGCACCTTCGCAGCTGGGGGAGTGTCTCTGAGCGTCGCTGCTGCTCCCTGGGATGGATGAAGCCGTGTCCGGGTCTGTCTGCACTGAGCGGCCCTGCAAAACTGCCAAGCAGCAATAGAGTCCCCAGCTCTCTAGCTGCACAAAAATGAACCCATGTCCTGCCCCCTGCCTCTTCCCCAAAGGCCTCCCCTCCCCCCACACCGGCTCGCTCGTCTCCTCTCTCTCCGGCTACCCTCATTCTCTTGCACCAGACTGAGGTGAGGGTTGGATGGATGTGACAGGCGGGATTTAGTGGCACTGACCATGGCTCAGGGGAAGTCGACATTGGCCCTAGACCTGTTTCATGCTGATTTCTCTTGATGGCAACAGCCTGGCAAGGCTGTGAATCGTGGCAAACTATTTGGGCCAAAGGGCACCAATATTTGGCAGAGGTGAAGTCCCTTCCTCCCCCCCCCCAGATGTTCTTAGGGTACATCTATACTGCAAGGCTATTTCGGGATACCAGAAGTTGGGAATACATGCTTTTAAATACGGCCGCGCTGTTCGTAAGTGCGGATGGTGCGTTCGTTAATCGGGGACCGGCTATAATGGGGTTAATGAGAGGTTGGTCGTAAATGTGAACGGTCATAAGTCGACGCGCTCGTAACTTGGGGGCCACCTGTAGATTAAACATAATGTTCTATGTTAAGCTTCAAATATCAGTTGGGTAGCCGTGTTAGTCTGGATCTGCAAAAGCGACAAGGAGTCCTGTAGCACCTTATAGACTAACAGATGTATTGGAGCATAAGCTTTCATGGGCAAAGACCCACTTCGTCAGATGCATGTAGTGGAAATTTCCAGAGGCAGGGATAAATATTTATATAAATATTTGCCTGCATATTTATCCCTGCCTCTGGAAATTTCCACTATGTGCATCTGACGAAGTGGGTCTTTGCCCATGAAAACTTATGCTCCAATATATCTGTTAGTCTGTAGGGTATGTCTACACTGCCACCCTATTTTGAACTAGGGTGGCTAATGTAGTCATTCCAACTTGCAAATGAAGCCCGGCATTAAAATATCCCGGGCTTTATTTGCATGTTCCCGGGAGCCGCCATTTTTAAATGCCCGGTAGTTCCAACCCCCTGTCCGCGGCTACACACGGCACGAGCTAAGTAGTTCGAATTAAAGCTCCTAATTAGAACTACCATTATTCTTCATTGCATAGTTCGAACTAGGGTGGCTAGTGTAGACATACTCTAAGGTGCTACAGGACTCCTTGTTGCTTATGTTAAATGTGTAACAGACTGAGATATAAATATAATAGCATGTTCACATTTATCTTAGTTGTGTATTTAAGAGAAAGCCTCTTATATCAGGTCAGTTCTGATAATATCAGGCCGTCTGGCCAGCCTCTTCACACCCCTGAAAAGAGTGCATGTAGATGGACCTTTAGATGCGGACTGTGTTGTGAAAAAATTTGAGAAGTCCTAGTCGATGAATAGACAACATCTACACTGAATTTCTAAGGCATTAGAAACTTCTCAACCTGCGTATTTTTGGAACAGACGGGATCCACACACTTACCTAGCACAGACAGAAGGATCACGGCTAATGTCAGAATGACACAAACAGCCCCCATGGTCCCTAGCAGGAGTTTATAGCACTGGGAACTCAAAGGAGAATCTGTCAAAAACACAACGTTCGTGGCGAGGCTTCAATCTGATCTTTGCCTGTCGAAATATGGTCTCATGCTGTGTCTTTAGAAATGGACAGTTCAATAATATGGGTCACTCAAAGGTTTACCTGGCGTTGCTCGCGTCCTTAACTCAGCTTATTTTTTAGAAAAGAAAATGCAAGTGTCCATACTTCATTTAAATCATCGATCTGGGGTGGGGCTAGGGAGGAGAGGGGCAGTTTGCAGGCTGCCCTGGGGGAGAGAGGGGACTACCCCAGCCCTCTGTCACCTCAGCAGCTTGGGGCCAGGTGAGACGCTCGTCTCTATGGCTGCTGTAACTCCAGCGGGCACAGCCAGGGGAGGGGGGCATGCCCCCCCCGGCTGGGGGGCATGCCCCCCCGGCTGGGGCAGGTCCAGATTCGTCTGCCCTCTGCAGGAACAGGGAAGGTCTGGTCAGAGGGTCCAAAAAAAGCCAGTCTGGATAATAGCACTCAACATCTGTGCTCTTCACTCATTCTCTCCCCGAGACATGCTCGCAAAGCACGACTTTCTAATATCCCTACCTTGGGTCCTCCTTGGGGTCCAGCACGTGGTGGTTTTCTCCCGGGGTCGGAGGTTTAATACCGTGTAGCCTTCATCATCCTGCATCTTGCCCGGAAAATGACGAGAAGAGGCAAATGATCAGCCGCTCGCTCGCCCGGTCCGGCTGCAGAGGAAGTGGGCGTGCAACGGAGGAAGTGCTGGTTCGGTCTCAAACCATCACGCGACCCAACGCCGCCCCTCAATCACTTTGGAAAAGCTGCCCGCTCCGTCCCAATGACTAGCAACAAGGCCCCTTTGGGAAGGAGAGCGGGGTTCCTATCTCGCTCAGGCGGTGTCTTTTCCTTCGTCCCCTGTTAACGTCACAGTGTGAAGTGGAAGAGCGGAGATGAACAGGATGTGGTCTCTCTGTTGCTAGGGTTACTGAGAGTTTGCAGTAGCCTTTCTGAGTATGGTCAATCAATGCCAGGCCTAGAACTACGGGGTGTGAGGATGTTTTGCTCTCTCAGACATTGCGTTGCTTGGAAATGGGGTCGGGGCGGTCTGCACACTTCCTGGCAGGAAGCCAGGCAGCCACTGGGGTAAAAAATCAAACTGGGGTCACCTGGCTCCTCCCCACCTCAACCTTGCTAGTCCCTCAGGCCACCTCCGTAGAGGGAAGACATGGGGCAGGGCGAGGGTGGAGTGGAGGTGGGGAGAGAGTCAAGGGGAAGGTGGGGAAGAGCTGGAATGGGGGCGGAGCAAACCGGGGAGGGGCGGAGCCTGGGACTGAGGGCGTTGTTCCGGCCTATAGCCCCGTGACTCCTCCTTCACCAGTTGCCTCCGGCTGGACTGGGGGCTGGGCTCAAACACTCTGGCTGCTTCTGAGATCACAGGAAACCATGAAATCTGTGGCTTCCACAACATCTGTGACAGACCCAGAGCCCTGTTTATTCGGCAGGCGCTGAACTTGCTGCTTGAGTTATATCGGGAGGCCCTTTTGCTTGGACTAATTTCGCTTTTCCATGTCCCTTGCTTACCTTTCCCCCTCCCCGTGGTGTTACATGTGACTGAGATATTTGTAAGAACTTTTTTTGACAGCTAAGGAGGAATTAGGCTACATTTCGGGGCCCAGTGGTTACTCCACTTTCAGTGTGCTGGATCAGAGGGCGTGAAGCTCGTTTAAATTGGCCCTTAGGGCAGCAAGCCCCACCCCCTTCACTCCTGTTTGCACCCCCCGCCTTCCCCGGGGCCGCAGCTCCCCAAGCGGGAGGAAACGCTCCGGAGATTGATCTTCTGGGGTTCGATTTACCAGGTCTAGCAAGGACCCACTAAATCAAGCTCTGAAGGTGTCCCTGTTGATCTGGTACTCCATGGGGTCATGAGGAGTAAGGGAAGTCAATGAGAGAGTTTCTCCCTTTGATCTCCTGCAGATGGTGCTTCCTCAGAAATTCGGTAGGAGGTACTTTGACTCCTTAGCTGGCGTTGCGTATCTTAAATCAAATGTCTCCCCCAGTGTAGACCTGGCCAGTGACCTACGACTAGAGCTTGGTGAACAGCCTTGTCTTTTCTGCAAGAGCAGTTCCAAATAATAATATTTTAACAAATGGTTTGATATTAAACTATTTCAATGGATTTTTGAATTATTTTTATAACACCAAAAGACACATTCTACCAAAAAGCCCTTTGAAAACAAAATATCACAATGATTCATTTAAAAACCATCGAAACAAAGTATTTTCAGATTTGGGTACGGGTGGGCGTTGATGGAAATAATTTGTTGAAATTTGACACGCAAGGTTTCAGAACATCTTTCTGTCGAATCTGGAGGAGCATTGTTTTCACCAAAACTAATGACACTCAAAAAATGTTGCTCATCTCTCTCTGGGAGCAAAAACCGTGTTGAAATGCCTTGGGATGGGCGGAACCTACGTTGTTTTAGACTCTTTCGAAAAACACACACCACGTAGCAATGACTTTCAAAAGTGGCTCGTGAATTCTGAGAGGCCAGACTGTAACTCCTTTGGGTCTGAGGCCCCATCTTCTAAAAACGAGACCCCCTTTGAAATATTTCAGATTGGCCACTGGTCAGGTTTGAAGATCGCTGCCTATATATAAATGATACCATGGGCTTGCCTGTACGGTGCAGCAATGCACACTACGGGGGAGGGTAGGGGGGGAGGGTGTGATTTCTACAGCAAACTAATGTGTCACACACCAATTGATCTGTGTAGACCAGCCTGGTGCACATTAAAGGTTCCCTAGTGTTCAGGGGCAACTGGAGAGGGAGAACTCGTGGGGGGGGGGGGGCACCAGCCACATGACACCCCCCCCCAAACCTCAGAAATGGCTGGGGCAACCCCCGTCCACCTCCAGGCCTTGCTATTCCCCACTTCCCGCTCTGTTCTGCCACCTCCCCACCTCAACTCTGCCCTCTCCCCTTCTCTTCCCTGCCCTGGCTCCACCTCTTCCCTCTTCCTCCTCCCTTGAGCAATGCAATCAGGGAGAATACTGGGGCCAGGCACCCAGCATTGGAACTGGGGGGAGGGGGTCTGACTCCCCGAACTCACCCACAGGGGAAACAGAGCAACGAGACCCCCTGCTCACTCTGCTTCCCTGGCGGCATCCCTCCCGTCGGTGGGTCCCGGGGCAGTACCGCCCCCTCTCCCGAGCAACCGGAAGCATAGAGCGAGCTGGGGCCACATAGCTCCACTTCCCCCGCCTCCGCCGGTGAGTGTGGGGGGCCAGAGCCCTGCGGTGGGGTCAGGCCCCCTGTGAGTCCCACCGGACAGTCAGGGACTCTGGCTCCTCCGGCTGCTGGCCTGTGGTCCCATCTGTCCCATGGTGTGTGGGGCCCCCCCACATGTCGCCCCTGCTAGTGCATTCGAATGTAGCCAGTGCAAGGTCAAGACACACTCCGGAACTTTAGTGTGCACCAGCAGGGCCTGTGGGGACTACTTAGCATGTCACACGTTCACAGGCTTCACGTGCCCGTACGGGCGCATTATCCCAAGGTGTAGACAAGCCCCGAGAGCAATTTTCCTTTTATCTTCCAGTCCTGCTGCCTGCCCTTCATCACGGCAAATGCTGCCAGCTGACAGTCCGGGCTAGACGAAAGCGCCAACTTTCTTGGAACCTGTTTCCTCAGAAGGTTTTAAGGCCTGACGCAGGATCGTTGGGCGGTGAAGGCGGACAGTGGCGAGTCAGACCTCTTGGAGATGAAAACCTCACGCCTCTTCAGTGCATCGCAGAAGCAGTGCGTCGACAGATACTGTCGACAAAGCCTCTGTCGAAAAAGAGCATCTAGACTACAACCAGTTCTGTCAAAAAAGCAAGCCGCTTTTTCGAAAGACAGTGTAGACGCTCTCTTTTGAAAAAGCACAGCGTGAAGGCAATAGCGCCTTTTTTCGACAGAACTCTGTCGACCACAGGAGTTCTTCCTCCTAAAACGAGGTTTACCGCCGTCGCCCAAACTGCCATGTTCTGTCAACTTCCTGTCGACAGGACGCGGTGGTAGTGTAGACGCAGGTATAGTTTTGTCGACAAAAATCCACTTTTGTCGACAAAACCCTGTAGTCTAGACACACCCTCTTTGAGGAAATTATGGGTATGTCTACACTGCAGAGTTCTTTCGGAAAAAATGGCCGTTTTTCCGAAAACCTTTCACTTACGTCCCCACGGCAATCATGTTCTTTCGAGGAAAAAAAATCGAAAGAATTGAGGGGGTTTTCCGACATGGGTAAACCTCTTTCTATGAGGAAGAAGCCTTTTTCGGAAAAAGGCGTGTGTGGACGGGAAGAGGGAGTTTTTTTTGAAAGAAGGAGAAAGAGGGAAAAACACAGGTGCCCTGGTGGCCATTCCATCCATAGCAATCACAGCTTACATGTGAGAGAGCGTCCATCAGTGTGAACCCTCTCTGTCGAAAAAGCAGATGGCTTTTTCGATGCGCTTTGGCAGTGGGGATGCTCTCTTTGGGAAGAAGCTTTTTTAAAAGATCTCTTCCAGAAAACCTTTTTCCAAAAGAAACTTGAAGGCTAGAAGTAGCCTGAGGTGATGTGCCTTCATGAATTGTGTACCTTGCTGATTTTTGATAAAGAACGCACCTTTCCATCCCTACCATTTGCTTTCTGTAGTGCTAGAGACCTTAGCCTTTGAGGGAACTTGTCTCCTATATGCTCTGAAAGAAGGAAAGATTAGTCATTATTTATTAAAAAATCATTTATATTTGAGTGATAGGATTCCACATGCAGTGGGCCTGGAAGCTTTACCTGCCGAGCAGGAAATGGATCCCAAGTGTCTTCCCACTAGGCTTCACTGCCAGAGAATTACATTATTAATTATTACTAGGAGATTTTCCCAGTGTTGCTTAAATTAATTTTTGATTTTCTTCATGAGAATCATTGCTCCAGGGGTGGAGCTGGGGATGAAGGTCAGTTTGCAGGCTGTCCCACGGAGACAGAACTACCCCAGGTCTCTGACACCAAGGCAGCTTGGGGCCAGGTGAGATGCGCCTCTCCATCACCGTGGCCGCTCCAGAGGGCACAGCCGGAGAGGGGTGCAAGTCCCACCGCTGGGGCAAGACCCACGCTCTGCAGACAGAGCAAGGAATGCAGCAAACTGGGCAACTTCCCCTCACTCCTTAATGACGAACAGGCAGAAACGTTCCCAGACAAATTGGAGGGACGGTGGGAGCATCAGCCTGTTCGCCTGCCCTCCCTAAAGGGGGTGAAAGTCTCAGGGCTGAGGCAGCCAGCCCCTTTCACCTGCCTGGTGATTCTGTCTCTTTCCTGTTTGGTTGAATGAGAAACAGTCTCATTCCAAGCATGTCCCATTGTCCTGGCACAACCCAACCCTGGCCCGGCTGTAAGTGATGATCAGAGGAAGCGACACCGTAGATTTGGTGATCCTGGCTCTCACCGTTTAGGAATTCTACGGATCAAAGAGAAACACACAGAGGGAGAGAGAGAAAAACTCTCTCTCAAATAGGTTGTGGATTACATACAGTGGGGCTGAACAGCCACCGCGGGTCCCGGAGCAAGTTGTGAGGGGAGCCCCAGCCCTGTGCCGGGAAAGAGGCGGGGCCTCAGGCAGAAGAGGCGGAGTCAGGGCAGTCAGTCCTCGGTGCCTCTCAGACCATGGAACTGGGACCCCTTCCAGCCCTCAGGGCCCACTCCCCCAGAGTGCCTAGTGCAGCACTCTAGTGCTTTGACGGCGATTCTAAGGAGCAGCCACTGGGCCCGGGAGCAATGGCTCCTTTTGCCCTCACCCCGTGTCGCAAAATGAGCGTAAAAACGAGAAAGGCGGCAATTTTTCAGCACCGGTGGTTGTGACACTTTCCTGTGTTTTTTTCGTCTGATTTTGTCAGCGCGTCATTTGTAAGCGAGGAGTCACTTGCGGAGGGGGCGGGGGGGGGGCACAAGACAAATTAGACTCCTGAAAGGGGGATGGGCACCTGACAAGGTTAGGAGACACTGGGGTAGGACCCTCTCCCCCCCCCCCCACAAACACGGTCCCTTCTGATTGTAGGATGCTAAGGCAAGAGTGAACAGCTGGCCCAGACCAACAGGTGGGTACGTGTTAGGTGCCAGGGAAGCAAAAGGACAGTATTAGTCAGTTACTACGAGACACCCACCGCTTCCTGCTTCACACCCCTGTTGAAATGCTGATACAATCTCCTGGATGCCCTGCTAAATATTAACACTACCCACGTACCATAGCACTTATCGATCAAAGGGGGCTTCCTGCCTCGCCCTGCTACTCAAAGTGCTTCAGAAATGTGAAGCCATCCCTGTAGGTTGAAGAAATCAAGCCTGGAGGATAAGATGAGAGCTTTGTTCTGGAACTCTGAAAAGTCTTGGCCTTCACAACTTCAAACGACAGGGAGTTCCACAGGTTGACTACAGGCTGTGTGAAGAATTACTGCCTTTTGTTTGTTTGGAGCCACCTGCTTCTTAATTTCATTTGGGGGTCCCCTAGGCCTGGTGTTATGAGAGGAAGTAAATAACACTGCCTCATTTACTTTCTACACCAGGCATGCTTGCTGTTATAGACTTTTCTACACTTCATTGTCTCTTTTCCAAGCTGAAAAGTCCCTGATTTTTTAATCTCTTCTCATAAGGAAGCCGTTCCATACTCCTCATCCTTTTTGTTCTTAACCTTTTCCATGCCAGTGTAAATCATTATTACCTGAGAGTCTGTCTACACTAGCCTCCCCCAGTTCAAACTAGGGAGGCTAATATAGGCATTCAAAATTGCAAATCAAGCCTGGGATTTAAATATCCCATCCTTGATTTGCATGATCCCGGCCGGTCGCCATTTTTGAAATGTACAAGCTCGGACTACCTGCCCGTGTCTACACGCGGCAGGGAAACGGGTGTTGCAGGAGGAATAACAGGTAGTTCGAATTAGGGCTTTATTTCGAATGCCGGTTTCCCTGCTGTGTGTAGACGCGGGCAGGTAGTCCGGGCTTGTACATTTAAAAAAATGGCAACTGGCTGGGATCATGCAAATCAAGCCCGGGATATTTAAATCCCAGGCTTGATTTGCAATTTCGAATGCCAACATTACAACATTAGCCTTCCTAGTTTGAACTAGGGGGCTAGTGTAGACATACCTTGAGGGAGCAACCACTGTGCATATCTCTCTTTCATTGATAAAGAAAGTGACCAGATCCGCGTGCTGCATCCATGAATTTATATAATAGTAATAAGATATTCTCTGTCTTCTCTATTTCTTTCCTAATGATTCTTGACAGTCTGTTTGCTTTTTTGACAGCATGGAGTGGATGTTTTCGGGGAACTAACCCACAGTGACTCCAAGATCTTTCTGTCCTGAGTGGTAACAGCTGATTTAGCCCCCATCATTTGGTATGTACAGTTGGGATTACATTTTCCATTCGGCATTTCTCAACATTGAATTTCATCTGCCATTTGATTGCCCATCAAATGGCAGATGAATGGGATTATTCAAGAGGGACTGGCCTGTTCATTCCTCTGCAGTCACAAGACACAAAAAAAAAAAGACAATTGTGGGGTTAAGGGGAGAGCCCTGTGCAGATACAAAATGCGTATCCGCATATGTACACACACAAATAAGCTGCTGATATTCACATTGATGGATGCCCGCAGCTATAAAGCAGATAGCTGCAAATTTGCAGGGTTCTAGGTACAAAATTTGTGTCGTCATCCATACTCACAAAAATGAGCGGTAGACAGCCGCAACCACATCTGTGGATGTGAAAACTATTTTTTTGTCAACACTCAGTCTCCACCAATGTTCTCTAATCTTTTTCATCCTTGTGTGGAATTTTTCCATCGGTGTGCAGAATAATTGTATTATGTGCACTGAGACAGGGGTGGATGTGCACCACCAGGATAAACTGTGGGCGTCCTGCTAATCTGCTGGGCAGCATTTGGATCTCTGCTGAGTGGCTCCCCATGGTCACAGCTTACAGGGAACGCTAGTTTTCACCCCCAGGAGTGGAAGTCAAGCGCGGATGCAGAATAACAGTGTTCTGAGGTGGGGTGCACATCGCAAGGGAGGGCCTTCCAGTCAAGGAGCTGGCTGCACAAGCTAGCTTTGTGTGCTGGCAGCTTTCGTCACCTCCTGCAAGCATAGGAAGACGCGCAGAGCCCACATAGGAGGCTACAAAAACAGCAACCCCAAACTATAAGGTCAGTTATGGTTTAGGTGAGGTTACTCACTGCTGTTGCAAGGCTTGTGGCAAGGTGATTTCCAGTCAAGATGCTGGTAGCTGACCAACACCTACCTAGAAACGGGCCTTGAATGGTGCATCTGGGCCTGCTTTAAAACTGCCTCCTGCTCTGAGTCCCGGGGAAATGGCCATTGTGCAGGAGCAAGAATGAACTCAGTCACTCCCCGCAGTGCACACTGAGCCCCTCACGTAGGCCGATAATAATCAGTCTTTGACACTTTTCATCCACAGAGCTCTTCACAAAGGAACACCGGCGTCATTATCCCCATCTTACAGCTGGGGAAACTGAGTCACGGGGCGGTGCCCATGGTCACCCCTCTCCAAACCACCGCCTCCTGAGTCTGTCTTCTGTAGCCATGGGTCGCCCTGCCTTTCAGAGTCTACAGCAGGGAAACTGAGGCACGAGGGCTGAGGAGGTTTTTTTTGTACTGATGCTGCCTCTGTAAGTGACTCACCCAAGGACACAAAGAAAGCCTGTGGCAGAGGCTGGAGCCTAAGCCTTCCTGACAGCTCGCTCGGTTGTCATTTGCGTAAGTCATGACCTTTACACCTTCATCGTACATCTGCGGGAACCGGTTAGTGTTACCCTCATCCTTCCTCCTGAGCCGGTAGGCGCCCCTGTCTCGGTATGTCACAGATGAGTGATCATGGCCAGCGCTCGGAGGTAGGGGGCGGAGACTGGCTCATTTCTGAGGCACACCAAGCACTGGAGACTTGGAGAAACAAATTGCAATTGGTCTCCAGCTGCTGTCTTCTCTTCACTTCGAAGCTGAGCAGTGGATGGGCTTGGTAGCACAATGCTGAGAGGAGGCGGGTGGGCTGTCAAGCCCTCGGGGCATTTAAAGGCAAGACGGACCCCCTCAAAACTCAGGTCCTCCGGCGTGCGGCGACGGAGGAGCTGTTTCTACGCAGCCAGTTCCACTCCCTGTAACAGGGGCCCGCAGGAATAGACGATCCATGCCCAGTGGCCCTCAAGAACGTGAAGGCACGGGAACATCGGGCCGGGCCATCCCAAAACTGTTGGGAAAGACCGGTGAGCCGTGTCCGGATTCAAGATGGCCGCCCCAGCGGGAAACGGCGGCTTCACCGTTGAGCGCTGCATCGCCCCGCCCACTTGGAAGGTAGAATATCTCCTGTCAAGACGGGCCGGGCCATAGGACAGTTTCCTGTCAAAGTACTGCCCCCCCCCCTTGCTTCTGGTGTCAAATGCCCTTGAGTAGGGGATGTGAGACCAGTTAGTGAAGGAAATCCCCAGCACAGAGGTAGAAAGGAAAGTCACCAACCCCTGATAGAGGCCACTTCCTGATTCAGGAGGCATTCGCTTGCCTCGAATTGAGATCAGCTGCTGCCCTTCCACCGTGGCCCTGGCCGGGTGCTGTCTCCCGTCGCCCCACGGATCATGCCTGAGGAAATTGTCTACGCTGATTTGGACATCCTCAAAGACTCGTCCCCGGCCAGACAACCCGCTCCCCTTAAGCACCACGGTAAGCATCTCTGAGTTTCTCTCTCCGATGGGTGCCGAATCCGGGGCTCCGCTTTCCATACCTTTTATTCCAAATTTCACCGCCACGGTCCACCGAGCAGTGTGGTGGGTGGCCCTCAGCACCCTGGGAAAAACTTGCCTGGGGGTCTGCAGGTTGTCAGTGTGACGCAGCCCCCTTGCTTTCTCTGTGTAGCTGCTTCCCTTTTTCTAGCCAGGGGAGCCGGGTCCCATCGTTTTACACTCCCCAGCCAGGGCAGCGAAATGCTGTGGCGGCGTGTCGGGGTTCCCCCGGTCCTGCACCCTGTCTACAGCAAGAA
>JANRFK010000270.1:11242500-11252706 GCA_030068395.1 Apalone spinifera | reverse complement strand
CACTGTTGACTCATATCCAGCTTCTCATCCACTGTAACCCCCAGGTCCTTTTGTCGACAGATACCATCAACAAACCTTCTGTCGACAAAGAGCGTCTAGACTACAGCCAGTTCTGTCAACAAAACAAGCCACTTTGTTGACATGAGAGTGTAGACACAAAGGACGGTGTAGATGCAATAACGCCTTCTGTCGACAGAACTCTGTTGACAAAAGGTGTTATTCCTCGTAGAATGAGGTTTACTGCATCAACAAAACTGCTGAGTTCTGTCGACGTTATGTCGACAGAACTCGGCGATAGTGTAGACGCAGGTATAGTTTTGTCGACAAAAGTCCACTTTTGTCAACAAAACCCTGTAGTCTAGACACACCCTAATGTGCCACAGGACTTCTCGTTCATTCAGTGTGGACGCTCTGTGTCGAAAAAGCAGATCCTTTTTTCGTGGCACTTTTGCAGTGTGGACACTCTCTTTCGGAAGAAGTTTTTTTGGAAGATCTGTTCCGGAAAAGCTTGTACCAAAAGAACCCTGCAGTCTAGATGTAGGCGGGGAGACATTCTGTTACTACAGACATCAGGGCCAGGTGAGTAGAGGGACTGAACTGGGATTCAGCTGTTTGACAGCCTGGGGGGCAAAGTCAATCGGCGTGAGCTGGCACAGGGGCTCTGGGGACCAGCTGCTTTTGGGGAGGGGAGGAGCAGAGGGACTGATTCTGTCTGTGATACGACCGATTGAGTAGTTGCATCACAGGGAACGTGCGACTGTTTAGATTTACAAAAGGGTTTGTGTTCTATTTTTAACTGAGGAGCCTGGGTTTAAAGGGACATGGTGAGGCTCATGCACCGAGTCTAAAGCTACTCTGCTTTGTCTAATCCTCCTAAGGTTACACTGGGAACCTGGTCATAAATATTTCCCTGGCCCTCAGGACCGGTGTGAATGTAGCTTCACAGCTGGGAGGTGTTTCCAACCCTGCAACCTGCGGTGTTTGCACGGTGGGGTTGTTGCCCCAAAGAGTTTAAGCTCCGGATCCAGGGAGAGCTGGCCCAAGGTAGCTCAGCCAGGCTGGCTTCTCATTTCTTTGGGACATCATAACAGTGTCAAAGCCCCCTGCCCACAGCCCCGCTTGGAGAAGGCGCGCGGGAGAGAAGGTTGTTCGAATGGCCCCGAGCAGCCAATTTAGCAGCTACTCAGAACTGGCGTCCTACAAACTAAATAAATAAATAGATCAGTGAAATGAGATCAAACGAATCAGTCCCACATCACATCATCTAAATGCTCCTTCCTGCACACTGGGCAGTTCCAGCAGGGAAACGGCTGCACTGGATCCGCTCCCAGGGGCTGGAGCTTGGTTCAGAAAGGCAGCTGGAGCTGGCTTAGGAGGCCCTGAGGATGTGCCTCTGTCCCGCTGCCCTCCCAGGAGGAAAATTCTCCTGGCCCAGGCACAATGTCCCAGGAATCCAAGCAGGTGGCTGGGCTCTCCAGGGTAACAGTGAGACAAATCCAGGCCTGTAGTGCATTCTTGGATGAGAGCAATGGTGTCACTAGAAGGGGGAAGATGCCTCCTTGTGGACAGCCATGGAACAGCTGACCAGCTGGAGAAGAGTCTTCCTGACCTTTAGATGATGGTTCATGCCCTGAAGTAAGAAAGTTTGAATATCAGCTGTTCATTTCCTCTCTTGTATGAAGAACAGCCTCTAATTTCCCTGTGCTGCTTCTTTTTTTTTTTTTTTTTCATATAAAAAAGCTCTGCTGGCTGTTGGCTTCAAAGCCATCTTGTAGCAAGGAGTTCCACTGAGTAATTGTGCGTTGTGTGAAAACACAGCTCCTTTCATCCATTTCTAGTTGTCTGATTTTCTGTTTTGTGAAGCATCTCTGTTGTTCTTGTAGCTGGAGGTGGGTTGAAGAGCAGCTCCCCAGTCGACCTTCCCCGTCCCAGTCTTTCTTCCTCCTCTCGTTCCTGTCCCGATTCTCTGACATGAACAGCCCCAAGCTCAGCACTTGAGAGTCACTTCTCACCTCACATTTTTCTTGGTCCCAGTCTTTAAACCAATTCTAGCTCTGCAGTGGGGATGGTTGACCTGTGCTGCACACAGTATCCTTCTGTTAGTATGTGCCTTTTAATTGCGCAGCGACATCAGTGTTTTCTGTATTATCCTGTAGTCCGTTCCTTAAACATGCCCATGTCTTCTTTGCTATCATGTCACCTGCTGCATCCTCAAGAGAAGTTTTGCACCCAGCCATCTACCGTGACAGTGACTGCGGGCGAGAGGCTGACCCCTCTGAATGGGAAATGTGCTTGGATTTGAATGGGGCAGCAAATCACGCCCTCTCCTTCTCCTGAGTGGCGATAGTTAGGTGAGCGTCTAGATGAATGATCCTCATTTGTTCCTGCACGGGGCCCTATTTGTTGTCCCGCTGTATTTCGCTTTTCATTGGGTGGCCTGTTCCTGTTCTTGTTTATCAGTCTGAAATAATTTGTTTGTTTATTTTTCAGCCCTGGTGCACTGGATGCAAAAGACGCCTTCTCTAGTAGCCCCTTGTGAGCCTGTGTCAGAGATTTTTTTGCTCCTGACTCCTCAGCGTCGTGTTTTGCTGGACTGTGTAGGCATCAGGCTTGCTGCAGACCCAGTTTCTCTCAGTGGTGCACCGCGAGGAGCTGACCCCCTTGTCATTGAGGTAGGCACAGTCCCCTCCTCCTCTTATTTCCAGCCTGCAAGGAGAGATCACGAAGCTGTTGTCAGCCCCACCGACAGGCCTTTCCTGCCACTGCCCGTCACTGAGGCAGGGGCTCCCCAAAGCTTTGTCAGTGTGACCCCCTTATAATGAATTATTTCCTCCCAGGAGCCCAGGCAGCATGGAGGATGCCCGGCCTCCACACCGCACCTCGCACCTGCTGGAGGCCCCTGGGATCAGCTTCTGTGCATCCCACCTCCTGAGGAACAGCTGTTCCGAGGCACTCAGGGTGCAATGGGGGAGTGGCTGGAAGAGGCGGGGGAGGGAGCGGAATGGCGTGGGGCAGGAAGAGGCACGGTGGGGGGATTTCAGGGGAGAGGGAGGGTGGACTTGGGGCACAGCAGCGGCCACACATCCAGATTAGGCCAGCTCCCATGATGCAGTGTGGTTTCCCGTGCACTGAGTGTACATAGAGGAAAGGTTGCCAGGTGTCCTGTGTTTGCGGCTTCTGTCAGGTAAAACCCCCAGAAAATATCGGACGTGTAAAATGTCTGGTATTTTCTGTTTTTCTCTGTCAGAAGGCTTGTTGGGCTATTCTTCCCCTGCCGCATCTGGTAGGGGCAGGGAGAGCATGGGGATTTAAAGACACAGTGACCTTTTTTTTTTCCTCAATAACTTTGGTGACTTTTCTTTTTTGCTGCTCAGCCAATTTTTTTCCCACCATGGTCCATGTTTTTTGTGAAACGCTCTGGAAACCCTACATAGAGGATGCCATTTTGCTCTCCAAAATGGCCTCCGCCACACAGCGCAGCCTCGTCCACAGGGTGCGAGGCGAGGTCCGGTGGCGAGGAGGATGCCATTTTGGAGAACAAAATGGCATCCTATGTGCATCGTGCGAGATGACGCCGAGTGACGCAAACCAGGCAGCACCCGCTAACACAGATATCCACCTTCTCTATCCCTGAGCCGCCACATCCCTGGCTCTGGAGATGGATATCCGTTGATCGTTTTTTTCCTTCAGATCCCAGTTTTGGATCCGCGCAGGTCTCGCAATACAGATTTCCCTCCCTCCTCCCTCAGTATATACATGGCAAAACTTGGCTCTGTCTCGGTTCAGCACCACAGCCACCAAAACAGACTGAAAAGAAGGACTCACGTGCTGTTGAAATCAGAGCCATTCACCCATTTCCACGGCTGCCCCTCTTTCTCTTTCTCTTTCCAGAGGCCGATCCAATGCTCGGAGACGCCTTTGTATCGCATCATGAAAGCCTGGAACCGAGAGAAAGGACAGAGTTTGATCCCACATGGGCTGCTCACAGGGATGGAGACTCCACAACCCTCCTTGGCAATTTATTTCAGTGTTTCGCCACTCTGACAGGCAGGAAGTTTTTCCTAATGTCCAACCTAAACCTCCCTTGCTGCAGTTTAAGCCCATTGCTTCTTGTCCTGTCCTCAGAGGAGAATAATTTTTTCCCCTCCTCCTCGTCACACTCCTTAGGCATGGGAAAACTGCCAACATGTCCCCTCTCAGTCTCCATCCCAGGTACCCACACCCGTCTACGGAAGGGCGTCTCCCATTTCCCCGGGTAGCCGAGCATCTGCCATTCATGAAGGACGTGAGGCGATTCACACGTTACACAAGAGTCCTTCTCTCTCACGCGGGGTGTGTGTGTGTGTGTGTGTGCGTGTCAGTGGAGCGGTTTGTTTTGGTACGGTTTGTTATTGGAGATGTCCGCACTGCGTGGGTGAGTGCAGGCAGCCATCTTGTCTGACACAACGGGGACGTCCGCCAGCAATCTCCTTCGCGAGAAAGCACCAGTCGGGCTGCAAGGGCTCAGATCCTCTGTGGGCCACCACAGTGTGGAAACCGTGGTCCCCTCACCCGTGGGTTACACTGATACCCGAGCATGCAGCGCATAGACATGCACCTCGCTCGTGGAGCAGCAGGCGGGGAGGTTCTGGACGGTCCTGAGCTCCCGGGCGAGTCCACTCCGCGGTCTAGGCCCAGGCACCGTGGAAACTCCAGCTCCCTCTCCAAGAGGCCTTGCTCTTAAATGGCGCCTGAGGAGCACAGATGCCAACCAGGGTCCTCATCCTGCAACTTCAGGCTCTTTTAGACACCTGGGGCCAAAGCCCCGGAGTCCTTTGCAGACCTTGGCCATCACTCTGGCAAAGCCCCTGTCACCAACAGACTCTGCGTCTGTCTGTCTTCTCACCAGCTCCTGCTCGCTGTCAATCCCAGCCAGCGCCGCACCGAGGGCAGAGCAGTTCGTCCGGCTGTCGTTCCAGCTCAGTTCAGCCTTGGAGAAATAGTAACACTTCCCTTGGTATCCGAGCCAGCCGTCCGGGCACCAGGGCATGGGCTGGGATCTGGCTTTAGATACTAGCACTGAAAGAGAGAGAGAAAAAAGGCACAGTTCAGAGCTCATAATCCTCTTCCCGCCCCCATGCAAATGACCCCCACTCCAAGACTTTGGCGAGTGGTCGAGGGCCTCGCTCTTCTGAGGAGGCAGTGCAGGGTGTGGGATGGACGTTGAGGGCAGAACAGAGCTTGGGGTGGGGGCCGGCTCCTCTCCCCACCTGCCCCTGGCTCACGGTGGTGCACAGAGACATGCAGGCCCTTAGTGCCGGCCGCTCTGAGCAGCATGCAGGGACCGGACAGGGTGGGAGCCTGCCGGAGGCTGCCGCTGGACTATGGGTTGGACTTGGTCTATAGTCTGGTGTTACAGCCACAGCCATACGGCCAGGCCCGGGGGGGTCTACACAGGGCAAACACCTGAGACCGTCCAGGCTTGGGAGGTGAAATTCCATTCACGTGCCTGTCCCTCGGCACTGAGGGGGATCCCGTGGGTTGCCGGGGTAACTACTGTGCCAAGAAGACGGTTCCAAGGGCCCGTTTTGTCATCACAGGCTACAGGAGGGAGCAGGGAGAAGATGCGTTCCCCTCGCCCATGGCGGATACCCGCGCGGCGAGAGCCAGTGACTATGGGGATTGCTATATCACAGGGGCCCCGCGATGCTGCTGCAGCCGGGCCCCTGTAATGCTGGAGCATAGCCCCTTCCTGCATTGACAGAAGGGTGTTTCCCCTCGCTGCAGTTAATCCCCCCGTCCCAGAGGCCGTAGCTAGATCAGTAAAAGGACCCTTCTGTCCATCTAGCCGTGTCTGCACGAGGGATGTAAAATCCCGGTTAATCAGTTCACTAGTTAACCACGATGTTTAACCAGTTAATTGCTTAAATGGGGGTGGAGTGGTCCCTGTTCTGTGGCCAAGGGCTGCTCGGGCCAGGCCAGGCCCACGGTGCCTCATTGCGGGCAGGTGGGGAGCTGTTCCAGCCCAGTTCACCATAACCGGTGGGTGATCCTTGCTGGTTAACCGGTTAACCATTCACAGCCTGAGTCTATACCGGGGTCAGTGTGACCTAACCGTCTTGCTCTGAGCGTGGAATTTTTCTCTGCCCTGAGCGATGCAGCTGGCTCGGTGTAAACCAATCACACACACACCGGGATTAGCCACTCACCTGACAGAACCACAGTCGCAACAATGAGACCGACAAGTACAACCGCCAATGCGACTGTACATGCCACCTGTTTCCTGAGCTGGCAGCCACGGCTGTTATCTGAAAGAGAGAAGAGGCCCTTAGTTCTCCTGAGACTGGGGCACCTGGAGTCAGTGGCTACAGCAGGATCTGTGCTCCCACAATTGACACGTCCCAAGGGCGAGTGGATCCCGGCTCACAGGGGAGAAGGGATGGGAATGTGGGACTCACCCTCGCTTTTCAGTGTGAGCCCTCTGCCCAGCCTGCGCCCCTCCCCCAGACACCAAGCCTACATGTGTGCTGATTCTCATAAGGGAGGGTGGGTTGCTCCAGAGAAAGTGGCGACTGTCTTTTTCCATACAAGAAACTTTTTTCAGGCTGGCCAGCTGTTGTCAGTTTCTTTCTAGTTTCCTGGGTTTGCAAATTAGCTCTCATATGTTATGGCTGAAACTGAGCATTTTGAGCGTTCTTCTTTCTGTGTACAGCTGCCCTGCCGAACAAGGTGTGTTCTTAACTTAGCATAGCTGCCCTGCATAAACTGTGGTGTGGGGGTCAGGCCAGGCAGTGAAAGACCTGGGTGTGATTTCTTGTGCAACCTTTGGCACATGGAAGTCTCTGCCTCAGTTTCCCATCTGTGCGATGGTTGGAGATCAGTAATTCCCACTCGCACAAGGGTGCTGTGAGAGTAGACTCATTCCCAGGCTGTGACGTGCTCCCACTTAATGGGGATGGGGCCCAGATAAGAGCTTATCTAGATAGCACAGGAGATTGGTTTATGCTGAGGACTGATTTAGTTCCACCAGATCCAGAGGGCTCCTCTCCCCCAGGACTATCTGGGATCATTCTCTGGAGGAACATCCCATCAGATCTCAGATGATCAGTGGGCAAAAATTCTTCAGTGGAAGTGAGTGAAGATGCTGGGAATTTTACAGCAAAGATCTTTAAAGCAAATGGGGTGAGCTGCCAGTGTTCCCTGTAAGCTGTGCACCTGGGCGGGCAGCCGGGAGGATTCCAATGCCACATGGCTGATTAGCAGAGTGCCCAGTGCAACATGTCTTTCTACTGGTGGTGCACATCTGCATATGCCCCCCGTGCACAAAATAAAATTCATTCCACGCATGGATGGAGTAACTCAGAGGGAACATTGTTAGCTACTCGGGTCCAACCTCAGACTCCATTTTATGTTTTAATGTGAGCTGGTAGCTCATCATGCTGTGTCTTCACTGCTAGTTCACCCAAGTCAGCTAATGGGGATTATCCACGCCACCTGAGAACAGACCTTTTCCTGCAACGTGGACAGATGCTCTCTGTGACCAGAAGTGACCAGAGAGCTGTGGACCTTGGAAACCTTCTAGTCAAAATTCACATAACTGGGCAAAATGTTTCAGCCTCAATGAAGCCATGTACTTTTATGGGAAAAATTCCCAGCAACTGTTTCATTGCCTCTGAAGAATTTTTGCCCACTGATCATCTGAGATCCGACAGGATGTTCCTCCAGACAGCCAACCCACATAGTCCTTGGGGAGAGGAGCCCTCTGGATCTGGTGGAATTAAATCAGCCCCCAATATAAACCAATCTCCTACGCTATCTACATAAGCTCTTATCTGGGAATTACTGTTCTCGGACCATGGTATAGATGGGAAACTGAGGCAGGACAAAACTTCCATGTGCCCAAGTTTACGCAAGGAATCACACCTAGGTCCTCCACTGCCCAGCCTGGCCCCCAAACCACTAGGCCACGCTCCCCTTAGCAGTCAGCTCCGAGAGTGAATGGAAAAAAATTCCTCCCTCCCCCAACAGGGTGATTCAAAGTCCAAAAGTGCCAGGTGTGAGTAGTGAAACAGGGAGGGAGGGGGAGGCTGCATTTCCAGCCCAGCAGCTGCCAGGATGCTGACAGTTCACACAGTAAGGGGGTGGGCGAATTTTTGCAGCCTGTGTGAGAAGAAAACATGCGGTCGGAACATGTGGGCCCCCTCCTCACCTTCCCACCGACAGGGGAAATCTGGCCCCACAGAACGGCGGGAGAAAGGGACATGAGGTGCGGGGGAGGGAGAGACATGGGGCAGATCTGTAAATGGGGGTGCAATATGAGCCCCCCCCCAGGATACATCATCCCTCTTTGCCCCAGATTCCATAGTCAGGATCCCAGCTGGCAGTAAGGGCCTGTGGGGGCAGCTGGGGAGGGGGGGGGGAAGAGTGTGAAAACCTCCCCTCAGCAACAGAAGGAAGAGGACAGAGAGGGCAGGTGAACAGAGGGGGGACAAGAGGCTATTGCTCAGCCCCTCCTTCCCCCCCAGACCCAGCCTGGCTCCCAGCACAGCAAACCGGCCACCCTGCTCCCAGCCAGAGCTGGAGCTTCAGCCCCACCCGTGCAAGCTGCAGTCGCTCTCCAGCCAGGGCCGTGCCAAGGGGCTGGCTCCCCTGGGTCCCTTGAGCTGCCCCCAAAGGCTGCTGCATCACAGCCCCCTTCCCGTGGGGTCTTCCCCCGGCTGGCCCTGCGTCGCAGCTCCGCTCAGCCTGGACCGCCCGCCCCCGCCCCGACACCAACGCATGGGTGCGGAGAGTCACAGAGGAACTATAAATATCACAGCACAAGGGAGTGACGGCACCAGACCCCGCAGGGTGGGCGTGGGCCTGTCCCCAGGTCACACGACGCCCCATGACGGCTTTGCGCACCAGTTACGCAGCGCAGGGGTTTGCCCGCTGCATGACTCACGAGTTCAGAGGTCACCCAGCTGACAGGCCGGGGAAATTTTAACCTTCAAAAAGAAACAACTGCCGTTGCTCTGCTCAGAATCCCCACCCACCAGCCCTCCTTTTCCGCACACGACAGCGGATTTCCTACTCGTTGCGACGCCACCGCTTTTTCCACCTGACCTTCCTTTCTTCCCCGGAGCACCGCTGGGATTCCCCCAGCCATGGCCTGTGCCCCAACAGCTGCAGCAGGGAGCTGACCCTATGCAGGAGCCGGGCGGCTGCTGTACCCAGGGCTTGCCTCTGGGATCACGGCTGTGCCGGGATAGTGGGGGCTTGGCGATAACCCCTTCCTCCCACCCGGCCCATTGCTGGACCCTTCCTTCCCCATACACCATCCTTCCTGCACTGTCTCCTCTGCTGGCTTTCTGCCCCTCCCAGTTCTCCCTCCCATGACTAACCCCTTCCTTTCTAACCGCTCCTCATTCCTAGCTGCTGACTCCTTCCCCCACCCCTGCAAACACTTCCTGCTCTCTTCCTTTCTTCCAGTGCCTGCCAGAACTGGTGCCCCTAAAACGAGCAGCAAAGCAGTGTCAGGGCTTTGGCACGAGCTAAGAGGGCAGGTTCATAACTGGGGGGTTAAGAGGACACGCCGGGCCAGGACACCGCTCCGCTGTGATTTGTAGAAGCTCCCTTGTGATCAAAGCTGGCTCCGGCATGAACCCCCAGCTGTAAACCCCTCTTCCCCCTGCAGATTTAGGATTTAAGGGGCCCTAGGCAGCCCCTGTACCCGACATCAGCCGGGAGGCGGGAACGATTTTGCAGAGCTGTGATTTTATAACCTTCAGCAACCCATGAATGAAATATCTGAAAGCCCGTTTTAAACTCCGATCCTATCGACTCATTTGGTAAATACGGACGCTGGCAGGATAGACGTGGGGCTGGAAATGCCTGTGAAACGGCTCCACTGCCCCTCAAAGGGCTCTGGCACAGGTTCTGCTCAGAGTTATGGCCGGCGTTGTCACTTTTAAGTTAACTCGATCCTCTCGAGAAGAAACAGAGCCACAGACCGGGGCTAGGAAGAGGCAGGTGGGTGGAAAGTAGGACCCAGGGGTGCCCCAGATTTTCAGGTGCCCCACACAGCTGCCTATTCCTCACATCGGTAAGGACTATGATGGCTACAGGACGGACCTTCCCTTTGAGTTTTTGGGCTTGATCTTGGTGGACTTGTCAATTGTGCTACACACACAGGGGGTATGTCTAGACTACAGGCTTTTGTTGACAGAAGTTTTGTCGACAGATACT
>JANRFK010000270.1:11048119-11063692 GCA_030068395.1 Apalone spinifera | reverse complement strand
CCCATCCCCGAGGCAGCACCAGTGAGACCACGTCCATCCGCACGGTGCTGCCTGTGGGAAAACAGCAGCTAGAAAGTTAAATCCCGTGCAGGGAAGTGCCTGGGCGGAGGCTACTGGTAGATCAGCCCAGGGCAAATGAGAGCTAAAAGGGGGCAAATTTTCAGTGTTTTGTATCTTTTGTTGTTTTCAATTATTGCCCTTAATTTTTTCTTTCAATAGAGCATTTTCTGACGTCGAAGTAGCAAATATTTTAAAAATTGCTTAGTCGGTAAGAACCTCCCCCCACCCCAAGGTCTGCATCCCTGATGAGCAATAGAAAATTTCTCTCTGTGAAGTTGATCTCTTGAGCTCAATGCAGGATACAGATGATTCCACAGGGAGCACTCATGTGGGGGAAAAAAATTAGCGGGTGCTCAATTCCCCACCCCTCCGTAACAGTATTGTGGCCCCGCCAGGGATCAATACTTGTTCCTCCTGGGCGGCCCTGCCCCCAGCGATCAGCCGGTAGATTTGTAGCCCCCGCAGTAGACAGCGGACCCAGTCCTGCCACAGCCCACAGTGTGGGGGGAGGTGGCGCCCCTCCTCCAGCAGCTTCAAATGCCAGAATACCCTGATTCAGGCCCACTGACAGGGAGGTGGGGGGTGGCGGGAGACAGAAGAGGAAATTACCCCAGGGCCTGCTACCGTGGGAGCGCCAGAGCGCTTTGGTCCAGGTGGTGCTAAGAGCTGACTTCCTTTGGCCCTGCCCCTTCTGTCCTAGGCCCCACCCCTTCTGGGGGGCACAGAACCATCCCCACACACTCCTCGGCCCAAGGCCTGCAGTGACTTTGCGGCCGCTTACAGATTTTCAGTGCTCACTGAGGAACTAGAGTTACATCCACAGCCACCTGTGTTATGAGAGAGGAGGCACTTTATATACAAGCGCCTCATTCCCAGCATGCCATGCTGTGGAGGCCTACAACTCCCAGCAGGCCTCTGGGACTACATTTCCCAGGATTCTTTTTGCCCTAGTGAAGCGGGATGGGCCTTCATGGCTCTGGTTCTAGGCACCCTCAGCAGCCTGGGTTCTCTCCCAGGGCACTACCCCCTGGGATCCATTCCTCTGGGAGGTATTCCTTTTCTCCCATATCTTTAAGAACATAAGAACGGCCGGACTGGGTCAGACCAATGGTCCATCTAGCCCAGTATCCTGTCTGCCAGCAGTGGCCAACACCAGATGCCCCAGAGGGAGGGAACACGCCAGGTCATCCTCATATGATCCCTCCCCTGTCACCCACTTCCAGAGAAACAGAGGCTAGGGATACCATCCTACCCAGCCTGGCTAATAGCCATTGATGGACCTAACTTCCATGAATCCATCTAGCTTTTTTTCAACCTGTTAAAATCCTAGCCTTCACCATATCCTCTGGCAGGGAGTTCCACAAGTTGACTGCGCTGAAATTTTTGCAGCCCAGTCCCTGGAATGGAGTAATATGACCCCCCCCCATATGTCTCTTTTGTGTTCTAAAGGGTCATTATGCCCTGTCATAGGATAGCTTGATCAAGGGATTGCTGGCTCAGTCTCCTCATCGGTGCTGACACTGGTGTTTGGTTTCCCTCTGCTCCGTCAGGCCACTCCTTTGTGTACACACAGAGAGAGAGGGTCATATACATAGCCAGCAGCAAGAGAAGGAATTGCACTGTGATCATTCCAGCCACCACCAACTCCATCCTGTCAACATCGCTCAGAGGCCCTGAAATGAAAGAGGGGGAAGGAGAGCGTTACTAAGAGAATCTTAGATGGCTCGCTTGCTAGGGTTGTCAGATGGTTTAACAAAAAATACCGAACCAAAGTTGTTAAGCAAAAAAAAAAAAAAAAAAAAAAAAAAAAAAAAAAAAAAGCGCTGTGCCTCCTTTAAATGGCCCCACACGCCTCACTCCCCCACCAAACACGGCAGGGGAAAATTGTCCCCACCAGGCTTCCATACAAGTAAAACAGGAAATACAAGACATTTCACATGTCTGGTATTTTCTGGGTGTTTTTACCAGACACGGGGACCCGAATAACGGACAGTCTGGGTGAAAACCAGACACCTGACACCCCTATCGGTCTCTAGGGCAAGGATCCATGTGTTTGTACAGCACCTAGCACAGGGGGAGGGGGATCTTATGAAGCAGCAGAGTCTAGGAAGTGACAGCTACCCTTGCAATACCAATGAACTGCTCCCCCCAAAAGTTGTTAATGCATAGTTAGGATTGCCCGACGCTGCCTCATGCCCTCTAAAACTCAGGAAATACCATTCAGGGGCACTCTAACCCACAACTTCACCTTAACTCTGACCCGGGGAGCTGATTGGAATTTTTCACAGAAGCAGTTTTTCTGGTGGAAAAAGGCAAATGTGGAAACATCACAACTTTTTTCAGGAAAGATCCCACCCCACCTAGCCCTGGGGATGAAACCCAGGAGTCTCCGAGCCCAGTTCTCGTCTCCAACCACTATTTCACACCGCCTGCTGCTGACACCGACTTACCTCCCTTTTCAATCTCATGGAGGTCTCCCTCTCCCAGAGGCGGAGTTGGGGTGGGCTCTGAAATGCAAAAGGGGCAAGAGATGAGAGTGGGGATTTGGGGGCACAGTCTTTTGCGTGACACTTATCACCCCTTATCCAGGGCTGGCTCTCCCCTCACTGAGCCCCTGCTGGAGGCGGTGGGCCCTTTGGCAGACAGGGAAAAGAAAACCTCTCTCATCTTTGGTCTTCCGTGCCTGGCCTCATGCCGGAAGGGCTGGATTATTTCCTTAGCTCCCCTTCCCCAAGTTTTGCAGCCAGCTGTGCCTTTAGAAACCAAGCCTAGAATGTTCAATATAGATCAGTTACATTTGTCCAGCCACGGATGCGGCTGCTCCATCCACGCGCCCAGTGAGTCCTCCGTGGACTGGAGAAGGGACCGACAGTCCTCCAAGATGCTTGCTCTAGCCAGGCCAGGCACCGAGCAGGGTTACTAAAGCCTCACCCAGCATTCCCAGGTCTACGTGAGCCAAGCACTCCCCAGAGGCCATGGAGACCACCTGCTAGCTGCCTTCAGCCCCTCTGCTCATGTGCTCCACTCTGAAGCCTCTGCTGGACACGGAGATTTTCCCGGCAAAGGAGATGCGGAGGAGCTGTGAGATTCCCACCCAGGGACACCAGGATCTCCACCCAGTGGGAGGTAGAGCCATCGAGGCGGTCCACATGGAAAGATGTTTCCACCAAGTGAAGAGGGATGCACACCTTTCGGGCACAGGCCTGTAGACCTTGCAACAAACTGTGTGCAAGGATTAAAATCCCCCTTGAATATTTTAAATAGAGAGGTGGGGTACAAATATTTTTAATAAATTCAATAATAAATAATAAAATCAGTGGTTCCCATAAGCTGGGCACTTAGCAAAAATCTCTAAAACCCAGGAAATACAGTCAAGAGATGCAATTTCACCTTAACTCTGACTCTGAAAACGGACTGAAATTTTTCACCAAAGCATTATTCTGGTTTTGGCAAAACCAAGCTTTTTTTCAGGAAAGATCCCACTCCCCTCCCCGCTCTCATTCAGTCTCCCAAGAGAGCTTTCTATGCCACCCAGATAATAAGCAGAAAGCCCACAGCTGACAGTATGTGTTTCTAGTAGTAGTGCATATATGCACATGCTTTGGTGCACACAATAAAATTTGTTCTGCACATGGATGGGGAAAATTAGAGGGAACGTTGGTTGGAGCCTAAGTTAATTATAGAAGGAGGGAAGCACATGGCATGCAAAAAAAGGGAGGAGCAGCTTGTAGGTTGATGAGTACATTTCAAGGCCAGGGATGGGGCTGTCCAATCTCTGGTATCTTATGGGGCAGAATATTTCACCCCCGTCACCTCTATTTTGAACCCTGTGTCTTCTAGTGAAGTGTCCACGCTGGATCTGAAGAAATCAAAGGGCTGGAGAAGACACTTGGCTTTGGGAGTTTGTGCTAATGGTTAATTACTCCAGCTACTGGGAGGCCGGATGTGGGTTAGGTTTGTGTGTGTTGATGAGGCAACAGTTGTGTAAGGTCAAGGGAAGTTGGTCTGGGGTTTCTAGAATGACACAGCGTGAAAATTGTCACGGGCCACAATCTCCCCTGCAGCAGAATTGGAATCGCTTACTCCCACTCTTGGCTAGACTTTTTGAGCTCCCACCAAAGCTTTTCACCAGGAATGGCCAACGCCCGGGAATTCCTGATGCCAGAAATGTATTTCATAGCTTTCAAAGCCAGATGGGACAATTGTGATCATCTTGGTCTGAGACCTGGCCCAAAGCAATTATTAGAGCCAGTCTTTTACAAAAGCACCCACTCTTGAGCTGAAAACGGTCAGTAATGAAGAATCCGCTGCAAGCCTTCTTTTAATTCCCCCTTTTCTTTTCTTTTCCCCCTTTCTCCACTTCCTTTTTCCTCTGGAAAAGTGGCGATAAGGGGGAAACAAATACAAAAAACCAAACTAAACCAAAAATCAAAAAACAAAGACACTTCCACTTGATTTGAATCAAAACAATCTTTTCTTTTTCAATGGTTTCAAAATATATATTTTTTAATTTTGTCAAACTCTGAATGGTACGATATTTGTCTGAAACATTTTCAAATAGTCTGAAAACACATTTTTTGGTAGGTAAAAAGGCTTGATACATTTTCGGACTCTCTCCAACCCTCACCAAAATCTTCAGGGGAGCCAAGTTAGTCTGTACAGGATAAATTACAAAAAACTACAAATCGTCTGGTAGCACTTTAAAGACTAACAAAACATATAGATGGAATCATGAGCTTTCCTGGGCACATCCCACTTCTTCCAAAATGTAACTCAATTCCAACCCAACTCTATTATTTCAATTTAAATCAAATGAATCAAATCAAAAGACATGTTTTGATTTTCATTTTTTTAGAGAGATTTTCCCCTTTTTCTCGCTCTTTCTTCCACCCCAATTTATTTTCCCCTGGCTGAAAAAAGGAAACTAAAAAAGGAAACAAACACAAATTGTAAAAAGTAATTTCAACTCCATGTGATTTGAATCAACCTGAGTATTTATCTTGCTGAATCAAACCGCACAGAATTTTGATTGGTACAATTATGTTATTGTAGACTTTTTAAATCAGGGTTCCAAAGCCATGTTGCCATTGAAAACCCTTTTCTGACAACAAAATACTCAACCGTCACTCACTTTTAGCATGCTGGGTTTCCCCCGATATTCCACTGTGGCTTCTTGCTTCCCCCGCCCCTTTGAAAGTCACAGATGCCAGCTGGGGATTTCCTGAGCCTCTTTTTGGCAGATTTCCCCTCCCTTTGGCTCTGCTAGTGCAAAGAAGCCCTTGGATGCTACCAGCTCCCCTTTCTAATGTCTCTGTGCCCGTCATTCAGCATCTTGGCTGCTGTTTGGGCTGTGGGAAGGTGCTAAGGTAGAGGTTATGGGCTTAGGCAGTGCTAGGCACTATAAGTTCATATACCAGTGAGACAGTCTCTGGCCCAGCGTGTTAAGACAGACACAGTCCAGGAACACGTCCCCACCTTCCTCTCGGCCCTCCAAATACCCACCCACCCTGACCCTTCCTCTTGGCCTAACCCTCAACAAATTCATCCTCATCCTCACAACTCATCCAAAGTCCCTCCGTGTTACTATCCTCCGATCTGGTCCACCACCCTGAAATCTCCCCTCAACTCTCTTCTTGAGACCCTCTAATTTAACCATGGCCCCCTCAGGTTCTCAAACATCCATCCATGTCCACTCAAAGACCCCTCCAGTCCTGGCCTCCCTTCAGAACCTGCCTCCCCAAATCCATCCATGCCTCCCCTCCTTTTCAGACTCACTTCCTGTCAGTCCGATCCCCTCTCTCCCCCGTTCCTCTCACCTCCCCTTTCAGTCACTCCCTCAGCCCTCCTGCCTCCTTCACGCCATCCAGGCTCTCCCGCTGGTTCCAGCCAAGTCCCTCTCAAACCCATCTCTGCCTCCCTGCCCCGTTTATCTTCTCACCAGCTGGAGGGACCCTTCTCTGTTTCCTCAAGGAGGTGGAGGTGGCTCTGGGCTCGGCTGCCTAGAAAGATTCCTGGAGGGGTTCCCTAAGCTAAGCCTTCACGTGTGGTTCTCCAAGCAAGTCTTGACTTGACCAAGCCCTGGCTGGGTTGATTTAGTTGGGATTGGTCCTGCCATGGGCAGGGGGCTGGACTTGATGACCTTCTGAGGTCTCTACCAGCTCTATGATTCTAAGCAGGCAGGGTAGGGTCAAGCCCCTTGGTTTGCCTGATGGTGGGGAAAAAGGGATCCTTCCCGAAGTGGTAAGTCATTTACCTGAGGTGGGGACTGGCTTCCCTTCTGTAGTTACGATCAAGAAGAGCAGCAGTGGCCAGAGGAGACGTCCCTTCGACATCTTTCTTCTTCGGTGGCTATGCTAGAGTACACCAACTTTCCCCAGAGCCAGCAGTAGGGGAGCCCCTCGGATACTGTGCATCTGCTGAGTCAAGCGAAAATCCCCTCGTTGCTAGGAATCGACTAGGACAGGGAGATGGGGTTCTCCCTGGTCATGACATAGGTGATCAGTAGCCACCAGGCACAAGTAGCTTTTGACAGCCATAGACACTTACAACAAACAAGTTTCCTCACTACTCATGTTCCATCTTTGTCTCCTTTGTTTACCAGGGGCACTATTCCCCAACCCCCAAAAAAACCTTTCTATTTTTCTTTGCTAGCTAAATAAACTACATTTCAGGAACCATTGCAAAAAGGGAAGTGAACAGAGAAAGCTGAATGACATTGGAGAGCCAAATTTGCCTTCTGTGAAGTTGATCTCAGCCAGTCTTTATTTTCTCTCTAGTGGTTTCCCTAAACTGAAGCTAGATTTGATGCCAGAGCCTGACTTGCTTTTCTCTGTCACTAGCTTCCTGGAAATCAGCGTTAGCAGAGGAAAGAGCGGGAGAAATCTAAGCCTGTGCTACTATTAGGCAGCCATGATAAGGCACTAAATGCAGGCATGCAACTGAGATGCATATGCACAAAAATCATGAAGGTAGACTTAAGGATGCAGCTTCAATACTGCCCTGGGTTTCTTGTGCCCTTCTGGAGTGGAAGAACAGATTTCCCCAAAATGCAAACTTTGGGGAAAATCAGAAACTGCCACCCCAATCTTCCTGCTGCTCCCTTGGGAAGAGTGGGGCAGGACTAGGGATTATAAAAAAATTCACTGCCTCCTCTAAAAGACCTGTTGCTCTCTCTGTGCCCAGCACTGCTCTCAATCCACGCTCCCAGGCGCTAGAGTCGCCAGGTGTCCAGTTTTCTCCTGGACAGTCCGGTAATTGTGACTTCCATCTGGTAAAAAAAAAAACAGAAAATACTGGACATGTAACATGTCCAGTATTTTCCTTTTTCCTTGGACGGAAGGCTGGTGGGGACACTTTCCCCCTGTCGCATCTGGCAGGGGCGGGCAGTGCAGGAATTTAAAGGTGCAGTGACTTTTTTTTTTTTTTTTTTGCTCAGCAAGTTTGGTCAACCAATTTTTTCCCCTGCCCTGTTCAGGATTTTTTGTGAAAGTATCTGGCACCCATACCAGGCATACACCCTGTGACCCTTTGCTGTGAACCGGGCCATGACTCTGATCCTATGGGGCAGAGTTAAGGAGGAAAAGGGGCAGAGTTAAGGTTAAAGGATGAGAAAAAGAAAGCTACCAGCTCCTCGTCCTCAATTTAACAGCCCCCCTTCCTTTTTTGCCAACACCGCGTAGGTCTCTCTGACTGAGGGTAGGTCTACCCTGAGATAAAAGACCCACGGCATGGCCGCGGATGGTCCTAGTCAGGCAGCTCAAGCTGGGGGGCTTTAAAATGGCAGTGTAGACGTTTGGGCTGTGGGCGTAGCTCTGAGACCCCAGGAAGAGGCAGGATCTCATAGATGTCCCCGCAGCTGCCGTCCTGCGAGCCCACGTCAGGTCACCTGGCTTCTTGAACTTGGTGATGCTGGTTTTTTACCCCTGCATAGGCGCGTCCAGTGAGTTCATAAAATCATAGAATCTAAGGCCTGGCAGAGACCTCAGGAGGCATCAAGTCCAGCCCCCTGCCCAAAGCAGGACCAATCCCAACTCAATCAACCCAGCCAGGGTTTTGTCAAGCAGGGATTGAAACACCTCTAGCGATGGAGATTCCACCCCCTCCCTAGGGAACCCATCCCAGTGCTTCCCCACCCTTCTAGGGAAATTGTTTTTCCTACTATCCAACCTAGACCTCTCCAACTGCAACTTGAGCCCATTGCTCCTCCTTCTGCCACCTGTCATCACTGAGAACAGACTTTCACCATCCACTTTGGAATCCTAGAGTTCTGCTGCCCATCCCCACGGTATCTGGGCACCTTCTGTGAAAAATCAATAGCAACGTTCCCTGCATGTCTGGCTCTTCTCCCTTCAGGGGATCAGAGCCCTGCATGATGACTTGGAAGGGGGAGGGGGCATTGGGAATAAACAGGGTCTTCAGATACACAGCCGTGTTTTGTTTCTAGCTCTGCTGGGCTTGGCTCTTGGCTCTGTGAGTTGCGGAGAGCAGTTGTCACGGATGCGAGGGGAGAGGGTGTCATGTAGATCGATATTCGGTTAGCCGCCGGGGCTTGATCTGTTCATTTCTTCTTCCTGGGATGATCTGTACGGTGCTGGGCCCTGCCGGGAGGGCAGGAGACTGGATTCGATACTCTCTTGAGGTCCCTTCCTGTTCTGGGGTTTTAGGATTCTCCTTTGAAGTTTCCAACTCTGCTGGCATTGGAAGTTGGCCCGAAAGCAGCTGGACTCAGAGCCCCGATCTGCATGCAGAGCCAGGCTGGCCCCAGGGCTGATGAGGGTGGAATGGTGCCCACCGGGAGGACTGGGGGAGGAGACCCAAAGAAGGCCGGGTACCAGCTAGCGGCTCCCATTCTGCAAGAGAGAGGACACCCTGTCTGAGCTCATGGATCTGGGTAGAAATCTGGTATGGTAGAAATTCGACACACACTCAGTGGCTAACGTCACAGGCTCAGCCGGCGGCCAGAAGCTGTAGGCTTCCCAGAAACCAGGTGCAATAAAGGTACTCGGGTGCCTGGCGAGGCAGGGGTTAATGTCGCCCTTCCAGGGGGAACCACAGGCTGGGGAAATTCCCCTTGTACCCTGGCTTGGGCAGGATCCTAGCCAGACCAAAAGTCTGGGGATTTCCCCAGCGTGGCAAAGAAACAGGAACTGCCTCACGCCGCTGCCTTCCGTATCAGCTGAGACCTGTCCTGGGCTGCATTCCGCTTTCCGTGTAAAGGTTGTCCATCCACCATCACGACCTCTTTGTCTTCAGGGAGCTTGAGGGCTGGTCTGCCCTGGGGCCCGTCTGGAGCGGTTCCACTCCCTTCTCTGGAGTCACTCCGGTTTACCCTGGCCTTGCGGGGGCCAGAATCCAGTTCAGGCGCCTTTGGTTGCTGTGGGACCACGTCCAATCTCTACCCGGATCCCCAAGCTGCATCCCCTCTCCTGCAGGAGGGGAGCAGCTAGCGGGTACCCAGTCCTCAACTCATCAGGTCTCCCACCCTGACCCCTCCAAAGCCCCCCCACAAAGGTTTTATGGACCAGAGGGATGGCAGGGGCCCATGGCCCCATCACTTTTAAAAGTGGTCCTCTCAGCTCCTACTGGTTGTAAGGACGAGCAACAGGGAGGAGAGGAGTAGAGACGGGTGGGGTTTTGGGGGGTAGGGGCTGTGGGAGAGAGGGGCCTCAGGGAAGGAGCAGAGCAGGGGCAGGCAGCAGAAGTCTGCCCCCATCGCCCCCCAGCAGCAGCGGGATGAGTGGGGCCCCTTTTAAATCTCTGGGGCTGTGGGCAATTGCCCCCTTTAACACACCCCCATCAGTGGGCCTGCCTGGGCTTACACTGCAGTGTAGACTGAACCTAAAGGTCTGCCAGCATCTAAACTGGGCTACACCATCTCAGGTTCTCCCTCCAGGCCTGACCCCCCCGGGCAGGTACCGAGCCGCTGGACAAATCCAGCCCTGAGCTGCTCATTAACCCTCTCCTGCCCAGGGTGGTGTTTGTACACCCTGCCCCGCTAAGCACAAAGCTTTCAGCCTGGGCGGCAAGGCCCGGCCCCTCAGAGGCATTTAGGTGCCTAACTCCCATGGGACTCAATAGGTATTAGGTGCCCAACCACCTTTGGGGATCTGGCCCCAAGACCTTACGTCCTGCTGGCTGGAACGTCCTTCCTTTCTGCTGGGGATTCGCCCCCAAGGCAGTCCTTGCATTTAGACAAGCTCCCATTTCGAGTCACCCCCCCCCCCACACGCTTTGGTTCTTGCCCCCCATTGAAGTTAAGGGCAAAACACTCATTTTCTTCACTGACGTGGGCTTTGACCTTTAGCTTTTGCCCATTTATTCTTATGGTTCATTTCCTGTCTCGCTGTATCTCTTCCATTGACGGCTCTGCCCAACAACGTAACCAGCTGACTGTCAGTGTCCTCCCAGACAACAGAATGTGTTGTCGCCTGCTTGCAGTGAACACCCAAATGGCATGACCACAAACACCTCCACTCACAGCTCCCTTGCCTGTTTGCCAGAACCCTGCAGGCCTTGCAACCATTTCTGGGCCCACTTGGAAATTTCTAGAGCAGGGGTGGGGAACTTAAGACCCAGAGGGCCGGATGCGACCCCCAGCTTTTCTGGACCCAGCCCCCGAGGTTTAGGGATCCCTCCCAGCATTGGGGAGCCCACAATGGTGCTCCAGCCCCATTACCACCCCACTGCGGGGCTGGAGCATATAAAATCAACTAGCCTGGACACTCTCTATGCTCTGGTGTGCAGGGGGAATGTGGGGAGTGTCTTTCTGCTTCTCAGTCAGGGTTTTCTGGCGTGTTGTTGTTGTTGGTTTTGCTTCTCCCTCGTGTGCAGCCCCCGACTGACTTTTCTGTGGGTCAGCAGCCCCTGCCCCAAAAAGGTTCCCATCCCTGTTCTAGAGGGCGTTGGGTGAAAATAATTTGGCAAATTGGTGTTCCACCAGAAAAATTCATATTGTGCGTGTGTATGTGTGAGTGTGAGAGAGAGATTACTAGCTCTGTGTGTGTGTGTGTGTGTGAGAGAGAGAGAGAGAGAGAGAGAGAGAGATTACTAGCTCTGTGTGTGTGTGTGAGAGAGAGAATTACTAGCTCTGTGTCTGTGTGTATGTATGTATGTGTGTGTGTGTGAGAGAGAGTGTGTGGGTGAGAGAGAGTTTACTAGCTCTGTATGTGTGTGTGTGTGAGAGAGAGAGAGAGAGATTACTAGCTGCTTTTTGGATTGAGTTCTGCAACTAGTTTTGCTGACATTTTGTTTTTCAAAAAAGTTGAAAAGTTTCATTTCAATTTTTTTAAAATTGGAAACGGTGGTTTGATTTTAAATCTAGCCATTAAAAAAAAAGTGTGCGCATACACACACACACACACACACACACACACACACACGAAAAATCTCCCAAAAGAGCCAAAATGGAAGTGAAATCTTAAGCACAGGAACAAACAAATCCTTTTGAATGTTGGTTGATGAAAAACAAATAAACAGAAAAAACTGCATGTCAGGTCCACTTGAGAGGGTTTTGTACAGCTCTAAACCTTTTTTTTCTTCGAGTTTTGTGGCCTGATGGGAAAAAATTCATTACAAATTGGTTTGGTTTGAAGGGAACTGGATTTTTGAGTCCCTCTCCCCTAGGGTCACTAGGTGGTTTCAACAAAAATAGCGGACACTCTTGACATTCCATCACAATCGACATTCCATCTGATTTAGAAAATACCCGACATTTCTATTTTCTCAGTTTGTTTCCTGAACAGAAAGCTCAAATACTAGACTCTCCGGTTCAAAACTAGACACCTGGCAACCCAACTCTCTCCCCAGCTGAAAAATCTATTATTCACTCTGCTCTGCGTATCTATTTAAAATACCTCGAGTCAGAGCTGGTGTAGACTGAAGTTGCTCCATTCATTTCAATGCATTAGATCAGCTAAGGCCCTGGTTTTAAAGTTTAGCCAGTCCTACATGGAACTGGCATCCCCAGAAAGGCTTCCCAAGAAAATTGGGGACCTCTGTCTTCTTGAAGCTTCTTGACTGTTTGGGGAACTTGAAAGAAACTGGTTCCTTCTTCAGCCCCATTTTCAGCTTCCCCACATTTTTCATGGCCTCTGAAGATGGGCATTGAATGAGGCAGGGCTTGGAAGGAGCCCCTGCCTCATGGAAGCCATGGCATGCTGCCAGTAGAAACTTTCCTCTCTGGAAACTTCCCCAACCCACTCACTTGACACTACACTGAAAGGACATGCACACACATCGTCACAGCCTCCTGCCAAGTACCCTTTACCCAAGGCCGCACAGCGGAAAACTGAGTCACCCCCAATCCTGGCAGGCTCCATTCCAGGAGCATGTCTCTAATAGCTGGGGCGAACAGGGCTGAGGTGCCTAGATTCAAGATGGCCACCTCGTCCGTTGAGCGCTCAGTGCTGCTGTTTCTCGTACCAAAGGAAGTGGCTTCTTTAGGAAAAGCCACACTAGGTGCAATATCGAAAACGGTGCAAAGAACAATCAGATAAGACTTAACATTTCCAGAGTCCTGCTGGCAGGTGAAGCTGCCCTGGAGGGAAAGTTGCAACACGGGCTTTGCAGTCAGCCTGCAAAGTGCTGGCCTCGAACAAGGCCGGGTTGAGTGGTGCCTCCTTGCCGTAGGAGCAGCCTGCTTTGTCTCTCATGGTTACGGGGCTCTTGTGTGTCGTCGTTTGAAGAGTTTGTGGATTTGTTTGTGCAAAATAAAGTCAGGCCTTGCGAGCACCTACCGATACCAAATTTTGCATGAACAATCCTGCCTCTTAAATTAGCCAAATTCACTATTGTTTACACCGGAATATGCTAAGAACTTAAGAACAGTCATACTGGGTCAGACCTCAGCCTGATACCACTCAGGTGTCTGAATCAGCAGGCCGCATCACTCTGACTGGGAGAAACTGAGGCACAGAGAGGCTAACACCAAGTTCTTCAAATGTGGGTGCCTAAAATTAAGACAATTCTTTAGGTGTCTGTTTTCTGGCAGTGCCAAGAAGAACATAAGAACAGCCAGACTGGGTCAGACCAAAGGTCCATCTAGCACAATATCATGTCTGTTGACAATGGCCAATTCCAGATGCCCCAGAGGGAGTGAATACAGTAGGTAATCCTCACGTGATCCTTCTCCTGTCCCCATTTCCAGACAAACAGAGGCTAGGGACACCATTCCTACCCATCCTGGTTCATAACGATTGCTGGACCTAACCTCCATGAATCTATCTAGCTCTTTTTTGAACCCTGTTGAAGTTCTAGTCTTCACCACATCCTCTGGCAAGGAGTTCCACAGGTTGACTGTGCACAGCACGAAGACAAGCTTCCTTTTGTTTGTTTTTGCTAGATGAAAGATGTAAATAATTATTTTTTATTTTCATCAGTACAAAAGTCAGGAATAAGAGTTAATCAAAAATATTTGCTGACCACATTAAAACCGAGTCGCCTGTTCCACTGTCATTTTAGGGCAAAGGAAATGTTTAATGCTACACATCACAAAATAATTCAAATTAATTATGGAGACAGTAATGGAAGCTGTACGAGTTTCTGATGCACATTTACTATGTCGGATGATTCTTCAATAAAATGAATTAAATTGGTACGATTTCAAGAAAGCAGTTTTAAATTGGTACGATTTCAACATCAAACTGTTCTTTTACTCCCCTTTTGCAAGCACATTAATAAAATATTTCTGTGACATATATTTCATTTCTCGGACTTTCCTGTAAGTGTAATCTACGCCAAATGACTTTGCTCAGTCAACAGCAGGCCTCACCTGCTGGTAGTTTAGATTTTTTTAATGTATTTATTTCTTTTCTCTCTGGATATGCCACAAACAGAATCCCATGGGGGTCACCCCCAAAACTCTAGTGCGCGCTGCAACTTACTCACCCCAGAGCAAAACCAGGAGCCGGTACCTTCTTTAGCGGTGGAAAAAAAAAAAGCCACACGGAGCAGCATCTGCCTGATACCACTTCCTGACGTGGGATGCGTCTCTGGTCGCGTTTCTTATATGAAGAAGCAGCTGCCACATTCTCAGATCCCCAGGTGGAGGGTGCGCTATCCCTCCTGTGGAGGCTGCCATGGCTGAAGAAATAGTCTACGCTGATCTAAACCTCCAAGGAGAATCACCCGGCACCGGCCGGCCCCAACCTGCTCACCCCTCCAGTAAGTGGATTCTCTTCTCACCATGGTGGCGATGCTGGGTTTTCTGATACATGTTGTGGCACGGGGAGCTTTCTGCTCAGCTGAGTGGGAAGCCCTGGTCTGGACTGGTCTGGGCAATCCTTCAGCACAAGTGTGCGTGCTCTGAAATCTGCCCGACGTGTTGTGTGACACGCGACCCTTCGTGGCCGTCCAGAGCCTTTAAATGCTGCTCGTGTAACCCACACACCTGCTGGGTGGCGTGCCCTGGTCCAGCTAGTGGCCCTGAGACCACAGCCAGAGAGAATAGTAAATCCACTCTACAACCTTAACCAAGGGTCAGCTGGCTAGTAGCCTATTGTGCTCTAAGCTCTGACGGTCGCAGGTTCAATGCTGTGTTGCACTATGACTTGAGGAGATTTGTGTAACAGGGCCGCTCATGGACACAAGGGAATTTTGTGGGATTTGCGTGTAGAGCAGACCAAGGGAGAAAGAGCAGTGGAAGGGTGAGCAATGGTTTAGCATTGAGGAGGAGCAGGATTTTGGTGTGGTATCGAGTCCGCTCTTGGTGACTCTGGAGCGGCTTTGTCGTTTCCTTCTGTGAAAGTATCTTGTCTTAAACGCAACTGAAACATCATTGGGGCTCTTCCTTTACTATGTCTGTGTGGCGCAGGTCCCAATGGGGCTGCTAGGAACCACTATAGCACAAATGTGGAGTCACTAGAAGATTTGCTCGGATCCGGCCTGGAGAAGGGAGTAGGAGCAGCCTGGTTGTCAACTTTGCTCCCAAAGGGGACGAGGAGGCTTCCGGCTAACACCCCCCAGGGCTGCCTTGGGAGCAGGGGTGGATACACACGGGGGGGCTGCATATCCAGACTTTGTCCTGAAACAACCAAACTCTGACCTGGATGTAAGTTAGACGAGGAAGCCGCTGACTGAATTTAGTGGTCCTCGTGCTGACCATTTCGGAGGCATTCTTGAACCAACGGACTCCCAGACAGACTCACGGACAGGCACGCATTTCTGAAGTATAGTGATAGGGTCACAGCAGATGCATGGCAGCCGGGCTTCCAGCTCGGTGCTGCCCAATCTGGAGTGAGTGCTTGGCGCCAGATTCCTGTCTCGATGACTCACGTGTGTATCTGGAGCGACCCCGCAGACGTCAGGGCTGGCGTTGGATCGGCTTTGATCCAGAATGACACCTCCCCTTCCCCAGTGTAGTCAGAGTTGATCTCAGAGACTGCGCTGTCAAGCTGGAGTGACTCCTGTTGGTTAACTAGGCTACGCTACATTTACTTTACAGCAGTTGTGATCCCTTTTTGGCTTAGGAGATGCGGGGAATAGGGGGAAGAGATCTGGGGGGAAGAGATCTGGGGG
>JANRFK010000270.1:11008734-11021217 GCA_030068395.1 Apalone spinifera | reverse complement strand
AAAAAAAAAAAAGTGGTAACGGCCCCTTTAATTCCCAAGCCCCCTCCCCCCATCCTGAGCAACCTTCCTTCACCGGATCTTGGGAAAAAAACACAAAACACTGGACATTTTAGGTGTCCGGTATTTTCTGATTTTTTTTTACTGGAAGGTGCAAATACTGGGCGGTCCGGTTGACTACTAGACACCTGGCAATCCTACTTTTGGCTTCCATAACATCCTCTGGCAAGGAGTTCCACAGGCATTGTGTGACGAAATCCTTCCTTTGATTGATTTTAAACCTGCTGCCTAGTCATGTCATTGGATGACTGCTGGCTCTTGTTTTATGTGACAGGGTAAATAACACTCCGCCGCTTGCTTTCTCCGTCCCAGCCGTGATGTCATAGACTGCTATCATATCTGCTTCCCCTCCCCCGGTTGTCTTTTTTTCCAAGCTTTTTGTGTGTTGCTCACAAAGCAGTGGTTTCACGCCCTTCATCAGGATGTATCTGTCGTACCACCCACGGATGCTAACCACACGGAAGGGTCTCACATGGCCGCTCAGATGAAGGCACCTTCCTGTGGACAACATGAGAGAAGCCATTTTTCACCTCCCAACTCCGAGCCAGTGCCGATTGGCCAGCCTTCTCCTGCTGGTTAATATGAGGTGCAGCCCAGCCTTCCTGTGTAAACAGCAGCCTGTGTGGGAGGACAACACTGCAGCTTTCTGCCTGGAGCGGGGGCCCCCAACTAGTTTGCTCCCTTTCTTGGGGAGGCCTCTGGGTTGCTCACCGTCAGCAAATTTATGGACAGTCCATAAAAAATTTGCCGAAATTGGACATGTCCGTAAAAAAATGTCAGTGTCCGTAAATTTCGTAAAAGTGCAATACAATTTCAAAAAAACCAGCAATTATTCTATAGTCATTAAATTTCTTCTGTGCTGCTTCAGCCATTTTACCGTGGAGGAGCAGGAATGGGATGTGTTCGTTGTTTAGTTGTCAGTGTTCGGATGTACGATCACAAAATGGAAAACTTCCAGGACCATGACTCACTCAATGGAAGTGAGTTAAACAGCGTAGGCTGCATCTAGACTGGCATGATTTTGCAGAAATACTTTTAACGGAAAAGTTTTTCCGTTAAAAGTATTTCCGCAAAAGAGTGTCTAGATTGGCACGGATGCTTTTGCGCAAAAAGTGCTTTTGAGCAAAAGCATCCATGCCCAGCATAGACGCGCTTTTGCGCAAAAAAGTTCCGATGGCCATTTTAGCCATCGGGCTTTCTTGTGCAAAAAATTCAGGTGCCTGTCTACACTGGCCCTCTTGCGCAAGTATTCTTGTGCAAGAGGGCTTATCTCTGAGCGGGAGCGTCAAAGTATTTGCACAAGAAGCCCTGAATTCTTACATTAGAACGTAGGTGCTCTTGCGCACATTCAAGCGGCCAGTGTAGACAGCTGGCAAGTTTTTGCACAAAAGCGGCCGCTTTTGCGCAAAATCTTGCCAATCTAGACACACCCTATATTGTGCTTGTGATGTATGAATGACAACGATGACTTTTCACTTTTGGCCAGTTATGTCGTCTTCATAGAGGATAAAAATCATGTCCATTAAAAAAAAATTGTCTGTCCGTAAATTTTTCCCATTTTGTCCATAAATGACATTTCTGTGGGTCGGCAACCCTGGGAGGCCTGAACCTTGGATTCCCAGAGAGACATGCCAGTAGCGGTAGAATCAGAGATTCCTAGAACTGGAAGGGACCTCGAGAGGTTGTCAAGTCCAGTCCCCTGCCCGCACGGCAGGACCAAGCACCGTCTAGAGATCATCCCTGACAGGTGTGTATCCAACGTGCTCTTGAATATCTCCAGTGATGGAGATTCCACAACCTCCCTAGGCAACTTATTCCAGTGTTTCACCACCCTGACAGTTAGGAAGTTTTTCCTAATGTCCAACCCAAACCTCCCTTGCTGCAGTTTAAGCCCATTGCTTCTTGTCCTGTCCTCAGAGGCCCAGGAGAACAATTTTTCTCTCTCCTCCTTGTAACACCCTCTTAGGAACTAGAAAGCTGCTCTCATGTCCCCTCTCAATCTTCTCTTTTCCAAACTAAGCAAGCCCAATTCTTTGAGCCTTCCCTCATCGCTCATGTATTCTAGTCCTTTCATCATTTGGTGACCATGCACAGAAGTTAGATACCCTGATCTACTAGTCCTGGGGCTCTCTCTCTCCTCTCTGTACCGGCTTCCATGGATGTGGGTGTAATAGAAAAACATGACTGATCTGGGGCTACCTCCGTGCCCAGTCTCTCCCCACTGAGCTCATCAGTGTGGGATGAATATCAGAGGGGTATCCATGTTAGTCTGAATCTGCAAAAGTGATGAGAAGTCCTGTGGCACCTTATAGACTAACAGATTTATTGGAGCATAAGCTTTCTTGGGCAAAGACCCACTTCAGCCGATGCATCAGACAAAGTGGGTCTTTGCTCATGAAAGCTTATGCTCCAATAAATCTGTTAGTCTATAAGGTGCCACAGAACTTCTCGTCACTTTCGCAGTGTGAGATGAAGGATTAACTTGTGCACGGAAGCTAGGGCTAGACTGCCGGCTTCTTTCGGAAGAAGCTTTTCTGGAAGAGAACTTCCGGAAAAACTTATTTCAAAAAGAGAGCGCCCACATAGCAAAAGCACAACAAAAAAGCAGTGTGCTTTTTCGAAAGAGAGCGTCCACATTGATTGGACGCTCTCTCGCATTAAAGTTGTGATTAGTCTGGATGGAGTGGCCAGCAGGGCAGCTGTGTTATTTCCTGGAACCCTCTTCTTTCAAAAGAACTCCCTCTTCTCCGTCCACACATGCCTTTTTCCGAACAAGATTTTCCGGAAAAAGGCTTCTTCCTCGTAGAATGAGGTTTATTGCTGTTGGAAAAACCCTTCCATTCTTTCAACTTTCGAAAGAACGCAATAGCCATGTGGACGCAAGTATTTTTTTTTCTGGAAAATCGGCCATGTTTCCGGAAAAACGCTGCAGTGTAGACGCACCTGGAGCTAGTTGTTGGTGGACAGACTTGCACCCGGGGTGATCTGAATCCCAGCAACAACGGGGAGAGCGTGATGGGCATGTCCCAGCCTCTAGGGACGGCCGAGGGGCAGAAGAGAGAGGAAGGAGCTACTAAAGCCCAGCCTGAGGCAGCTGGAGGGAGATTTTTTAAAAGGAAGAGCCCTGCCCACCTGTAGGCAGGGAGAGCGAATCTGAGGCTAAACCCCACGGCTGCGTCTACGCTGGCATGATTTTGCGCAAATACTTTTAACGGAAACATTTTTCCGTTAAAAGTATTTGTGCAAGAGAGGGTCTACACTAGCATGTGCCTTGGCGCAAAAGATTTGCTTTTGTGCAAAAGCATCCTTGCCAGTGTAGACGCTCTCTTCTGCAAGAAAGCTCCGTTGGCCATTTTAGCCATCGAGCTTTCTTGTGCAAGAAATTAACGTTGCTGTCTACACTGAACGGGACCGTCAGAGTATTTGCGCAAGAACTATTAATTTTGTACATTACAAAGTCGGTGTTCTTGCGCAAATACTCGTGGCCAGTGTAGACAGGCGGCAAGATTTTGTGCAAAAGCAGTTGCTTTTGTGCAAAATCTTGCCAATGTAGACACAGCCCACTTCCCAGACAAGAGGTGTAAGATTCTGTTACTTCATGCTGGCTTTGGGCATGGAGCGCCCCACAAGTCGGGATGCAACATCTCATGCCACTGGCCAACTGGTTAAACGTGAAGTTTACTTCTCATTTAACCCATTAACCAATTCAGGAGGCCGGCCTCTGCCACTCTCTGACTTAGCTAGAGAGCTAGGTCTTTGCAACCGAGAACCACATGGGACAGCGGATGGAAACTGTCTCACCGGGGCGCTCTGGTGAGGACATGCTAAACCACAGACCGAGCTCAGTCTGGGCGTGTGTGAGAGGCTCAGTGGTGAGAATGGCAGTGGGTCATGCGGGTGGTCAGGGCCGGCCCACAACATTTTGGCACCTGAGGCAGAGAGCTCAAATGACGTCCCTCTGGCCTCTTGCTTGGGCCAGCAGCAGACACAATTTTCTACACTCTGGGTCCTAGTGGCGCCCGCTCCCCAGAGTCTGGCACCTGAGGTGGAAGCCCTGCTGATAGTAGGGCAGGCCTGAGCTTCTAGCATTGCAGACAGTGGGCGTGAATTAAGTTTAAGCCACTTTAGCCCCTGCTAGTAGGTCTTCTGTTACACTAGTATCCACAAGATTACTTGACCCCCTCCGTTAATAGATTACAAACGTGTGCAATACTGCCACCTACTGGCTGGGAGCCATCTGCACGCACTCTGCTAAGTGGTGGCGCATGGAGTGTGGTTAAAGTGGGTGGAGCTTGGCCAATATTTTTTCCTGAACGCAGAAGCGGGCATGGGGGTCTAACCACACATAGGGGAGATGTTTGCCTTCGAGACCCCAGAGAGCAAGCGTCAACCCTCGCTCCACAGAGCATTGGAGCATACAAAGATCTGGAGAAAGGGACATACTTTGTTAGTTTCTAAGGTGCTGGAGGACTGTTGGCTGTTTTTTCAGTTTTTCCCGGTTTCATACTAACGTGGCTCCCCCTCTGAAAGTTTAAAAAAAAAACCCACACTCAGACAGATGTGATTTTTATTATTCTGTGTTATAATCACACTGTCAGCAGAGATCACTGTGCCAAGGAGAGACACTCGCTACAATACAGCTCACAAACTCAATAGATATCACCTACATCAAGAGGGACAGCAGAGGCAGGCATTAAAGATAAATAGTCGTAAAAACAAATTTGAAAACTGACTAAAATCACAGCTATGGTTTCAGCCTGGGTATGTTCATGATTATAGGGTTGTTGCCATAGTTTCATAAAAAAATATCAAATATAGCAGGAAAAAAATTGGTTGAGCAAAAAAAAAAAAAAAAGGTCATGGCGCCTTTAAATCCCCCACACTCACCCACCTCCCACCAGACTGGACTGTTGGGGCCAATACCAGACACGTGGCAACCCTATTCATGAAAACATACAGACTGGAAGTGGGCAATCAAGCAGGAGTGCCTGACCCCTGCTGCCCAGATCAACTGATTAATTAAAGTTTTCAAGAAGTCGTGGAGAGGCTCATAAAAAAAAAATAGCGCATCTGTGTCAGATTCATAGCCTCGCTTGTAATATTACAGTCAGAGTGATGGGATGACACTCGTGTGTGCACACACTGTGCCGAAAGTGCTTACAAGTGACATGGAGGAGCAGCTCCTTTTAAATATGGGAAACTGAGGCACAATATGGCAGAAGGCTGGGTTTTCAGAAGGCTTCAGCTCCTAGATAGGCAGTTGCATGAGGCTCTAGCAAGAAGCTATGGAAAGAGCTGGCAAGGACCCAGACTGCAATCGGACTGTGCCTGTAGGAAATTTTAAATTACTTTCACACCTGGACTTTGGATGGGGGGCCTGGCTGTGAGTCCAGAGCTGAAATCCTGAGCAACACACCTGAAGTCAGACAGGGAGTCAGCAGAAGAGCCAAGCCTTAAAACTGGGATTTCCAAAGCCCAGACCACAGCCTTAAAGACCCCGGTAGGAAGAAGTCACATCCAGACTCAAACCACCCTCAGGAACCATGGCCATTTGGCTGTGTTGTGTCCCCATTCAGTGGGATCGCTTCGCTGGCCTCTGGATTGCATTCTTGGGATCCAGCTTCATGCAGCTGCGAGATGCCAGCCAGCATGCTAACAGGTAAACCCGAGAACCCTTCTTCGCCAGGATTACAGGTTTCCAATCCTTCTCCCCGACGTTTCCAGAAGACGTAAAGTCCAGCAGCAGTAAACAAAACAGCAACAAACCCCAGTGAGACCCACACCCCATAGTGCCTCCTTGGCTCTGGAAAAAAAACAAAAACAAAAAAACAGGAGAAGTCTCATTTTAGATACAAGTGAACTAAGAGCGGAAGGATGGCCCAATGGTTAGCACGCTCACCTATGTATTGGGAGAGCAGGATTCAATTCTCTGCTCTGTTTGTAAGTCCCACTCCGTATCAAGTTTCCCTCTATTCTTTTCAATCCTCGTAGGGATTTTTTATATCGGTGTGCGGAATAATTGTGTTTGGTGCACCAAGGCATGTGCCAATGCGCACCACCAGTCGAAACAAATCTAACTGGGAGCAGTGCGCTAATCAGCTGGGCGGCATTGGAATCTCTCCGGGCTAGATGGAACTGACCCAGCCTGGCCGTTCTGAAGCTGGGAAGGCTCACAAGTTAAAAAAAAAAAAAATTCAATTAGGTGTGATTTTTATTATTCTGTGTATTGCAATCACACCGGCCGCAGAGGCCACTGTGCAAAGATAAATGAGAGACACCATGTACAATACTGCCCACAAGCTGTATAGAAATCTCGTCACGCACACCAAGAGGGATGAGGGAGGGAGGCACAAAGATAAATACAGTCGTAAAAACAGATTTAAAAAATAGCTACATTTCCGGCTAGGATTTTGGCCCGGATATTTCCATGACAGCACACACACAGGATGCAGGCAATGAACCAGGGATGCCCGACCCCTCGTAGCCTGGATTCATTCATTGAACTTTTCAAGAAGTCATGGAGGGCTCATAAAAAAAAAAATATGAGAGTCTCGATTCCTCAGCTGTGCATGGTGGATAGTCACCCGGCCCTATGCCGGGGGATGCTGGGAGGTTGCATGGGAGACAGGCAGACGAGAGCCAGGGGAATCCCGTGTGGCTGCCTCTTGTGATATTCGCCACCTTCCTTAAAGCCCCAGCTCCCGGAGTCCTGTGAGGAGGGGAGACTCCCGGCTTTTACTGGGGTTTGCTCAGGGCCGGTTTCTAGCCCGGGTGGCTGTGGGAAAAGTTTGAACACTCGGCCCCTGGGGGCAGGAGCCAAAGGGGGATGGAAGCGGAGTATCGTGGCCCCCAGCCACCACAGGTCACAGTGCCCTGGCTCCCCACACAACTGACGGAGACCCTAAAAAGGGATTCACGGGGAGCCAGCGTGTGAGGTGGGGGCTGTCCAAGGCCAGCATGTGAGGCGGGAGGCTGCCTAAGGAAGCCACCTAGGAAAGCCCAGGAGGAGGCCGTGACTAGGCGCCTCCCTCCACTTGTGATTCTGGAGTGACGTGACTAGGCTCAGCTCAGGCCCTTTTGGAGACAGACCAAGATGGCGGTCCCTAGTGGTTAGAGCACAAGGGGGTAACTACAGCCTGTGGAGCATCTCTGGCCCACGGGAGCCTCCCAGCCAGTCCACAGGCTCCTGCCGGGCAGCAGGGTTGGGACGGGCTCGCTGGCAAGCGCCGGCCCAGCTCCCGGGCTGTGTGGTGAGCAGGGATGCGTAGTAATACGGCCACCCCTCGTAGCGTATGTGCACAATTGCCCAGGGAGGTTGTGGAATCCCCATCTCTGGAGATATTTAAGAGTAGGTTAGATAAATGTCTAACAGGGATGGTCTAGACAGTATTTGGTCCTGCCATGAGGGCAGGGGACTGGACTCGATGACCTCTCGAGGTCCCTTCCAGGCCTAGTATTTTATTATTCAGCGATTCTATGATTCCAGCCCCCGCATCACTTCGGTGGCCCTCCGCTGGACCCTCTCCAATTTCTCCATCTCCATCTTCATATGCAAATGAAGCTAAGCGTGGACTATCACCACATCTCATTTGCATACCTAATGAGCTGCCATTTTTGCGGCCTGGGCTTTTGCGCAAAACCAGCGCAGTGTAGACACAGCCCATGCATGGCCTCCCCAGAGCCAAATAGAGGGGAATAATCACTTCTCTAGATCAGCTGCCCCAGGTCCCACTGAATTGCTGATAGAGCGCACGCCGGGTGCTCCGCCCAGCTCTGAGGGCTGGTGGGGGAAGAGGAAATTACAGCCTGGGTGGTGCGGAGTTGTTGGCTGCCCCCTCCAGCCCCACCTCCTCTGCTTGAGGCCACACCCCTTGCGGGGGCAGAGCTGGCCCCTTGCTCCAGGGGTGGCACTTTACCCCCCCATTCCACCACGTGGATCAAACAAAGTCTCACACAACTGCCCTCAAAGACGGCAAAACAAACAACCAAAGGGCGTCTCGGGGCTCCAGCCAACGGCCCCTCGGTGCTGACAGTCGCTAGTGCTCGCTGGGGGAAAACACAGGCGCGCTGCAGGGAAAAGGACCAGGCACTAACACGCTGCTGTGCCATCCCACAGGGACAGGGTCCTGAGAACGGATCGGGGTCATGAACACCTACCCCACGCTGAAGAGCTGTTGGTAAGTATCCTGTTGCTACTTCCCTCTCCAGTCAGATTGACCATCTCTCCTCTGGCAGCGGGGAACTCTGCGATGGGATCTGCATACAAACAGGAGGTCACAGATTATAAGGCACCATTAGATCGGCTGGTCTGACCAGGCACCTGTATAACCCAGGCAGGAGAACATCACCCAGGGATTCCCGCGTCCAGCCCATATCTGATGGGCGAGCTAGAACCTTGTATTTTGATGGATTTGTTTTGAAAGTCGGCCAGTCTGGATTTTAAAACTGCTCAGCGAAGTGAAGACGCAAACCACCCCGTCTTGAGAGAAGTGGGACCTCACAGTCCCTGCAGGGTCTTCATCCTCCCAACACCTCCCTGGGATGGAGAAGGCCTGTACCAGGGTGGCTGTTAGACTGGAGAGGTTCTTTTCTTTGTTTGAAATCCAAAAATATTTAATTCATTTCAGTTGATGTCTTATTATTTAGCAGTGAATGAAGGCCGCAATTAATCATCATTAATCTTTTTAGTTAATCAGGCGAGTTCACTGCGATTGACAGCCTTACGATATGCCACTCCCACACATATGTAGGGCTAAGTGACTTGACTGCCGTTGCACAAACCGTCTGTGGTCAAGTGGATAGTTCTGCGTGGGACTGGAATCCCGCTGGTCATAAGCTTTGAGGCAAGTTACCTTGGACACTTACCCGGCACAGTCAGATTGATACGAGCCAGGCAGGTTCCATGAAGGGATGTTTCGACTCGGTACTGGCCGGCCAGCCATTTCTCTGCCTTCTTCACTGTAACACCTTGGGTGGTTAGATTCATCCGCCCTTTGAACGTGCCGTTTAAGTACCTCAGGGATTCTTTGCTGGCTAGCACCATGAGGGGTGTGCAGTCCGAGCGGTCCGTGGCCGCGACGGCGCTTTGCGTCTTACACAGACAAGAGGATTCCTCGGTTATGTTAATTCTAACGCTTCCCGAGGAGCCTTCCGGCACAGAGAGGTCATAGAGGGGACAGGGTCCAGGCCCTAGAAGAAAAAGATGAATGAGCAACAAGTGGTTCCTAAATGGCTCTGGGGAAAGCAAACAGCTTCATCTGGAAAGTGGGGGAGCCGCAGCTCCGGATTGGGGAGCAGCACCAAAACCGGGGGCGGAGGAGCTAGCGCAGGGCTGGGACAACAGAAAGGGGTAGGCAGAGGGCTGCAAGTCACAATGGAGGGGCAGTAGCAGAAATGTGGGGGGCTGCTCTGGGCTGGAACAGATGTGCAGGCTGTGGGGCAGGGCTGAGGGGCTGCCCCCCACATTTCTGCCACTGCCCCTCCATTGTGACCTGCAGCCCTCTCCGAGGAGCTCCGAGGAGGGGCAGGGAAACCAGGGTTTGCAGGAAAAAGCAAGGACTGAAGAGCAGGACAGCAGGGCAGCAGCAGAGCAGAAGGGGGCGGAGGCTGGGGGTGGAGGACAGAGTGAACATGGGGCAGGGTTAAGGGGATTTGGCAAAGCAGGGGGGAGGAGTGATTCCGGCCCCAGAGAGAAGACTCAGCACTAGTGTTCCCTGGAAGCTGTGGACATTTGCAGCTCCCCCCTCCCCCCCTCCCCAGGAGAGATGTATAATTTCCCCAGCTGATTAGCAGAGAGCCCACAGCTGGGTTTGTGTTTCTACATGTGGTGCACATTCACACCAGCCTCGGCACGTGTGACAAAATGTATTCCACATGTGTCTGGAAAAGATTAGCAGGAACCTGGCTCAACGCAATCCCTGGGCAACACTTCAAAGATCCCCGATGCAGCTCAGCTTTGAAAACAAAATCTGGATTTGAGCGTGCAGAGTGGAGGGGGCAGGGAGCAAGAGCCAAGGGTAAAGGTGGTTAAGAGGCACCTGCGTAACTTATCTCTCCCCCTACATGACACTCACCCCCGCACCCCATTTTCTGCCCTGGTACTGCAGTTAGTGCTATAGGTCCTACCTTACACAGACTGCATTCGCCTTGATTCACTCATTCACCCCCTACCATCAGGGGAGCTACCCCTGCCTGCCAGCACAGATCATTTCTTGCCCCCCAACCCACTGCCATGCACAGATCCAGCCCCTTATCTTCTCACTCTGCCTTCTCCCCATAACAGTGGGGGGAAGCACCCTCCGCTGAGCCTCTATCTCCTTACTGTCCCCAAATCAATCAGGAGGTAATCTCTGCTCCCTGCCCACACCCCTCTCTACTTACTGCCACTGTATCCTCTAATCTTTTGCATTGGGGTGCCGATTTTTTCCCACCCATGTGCAGAATAAATTTTGCTATGTGCACTGGCGCATGTGTGAATGTGCACCACTAGGAAAACCAGAAAACCGAGCTAGGGGCGTTCTGCTACTCTGCTGAGGGGCCATATGGGTGGGGGAGTTTACAGGGAACACTGCTTCCTACCCCTTGATCTATTCCACCCTGCAGCTCCCCTCCACCCAGCCCAGCCCCCAGACAGATAAACACAGGCATCTACTCCCCTATGCAAACCCAGCACTTTCCTCCATCCTCTTCAGGCTTCCTGGTCCCAAACTCCGTCCCTCCCCCTCACCTGCCAGGGGAAGGGAAAACACAGGCAGCAGCCAGGGTGACCGGAGCAGGATCAGTAGCGTGAATGCCCTCATCGGCCTCACTGTGCCCCCCGGCACCTGCCACCGGCGTCCTCCGCGGGGCAAACGGCTCGTGGGTCTCTCCCGGGTTGGGATCCCGGTGAAATCCACCCAGTATGGCTGCAGCATTCGCATTTCCCGGGAAAGCGCCCATGTGAGTCATTGGCTCTAGGGCCAGCCCAGGGATGGGCGGATCCAGAGGGGAGCCAGCCCCTCGCCTCCGGATGGGGAGCGACAGGAAAACTATGGGATGGTGAAACAAACCCGGGCGGATCCCGCGGCCCTCCTGGGCGGGTTTGGGGGGCCGCTGAGTTGCGGAGAGGGACCCGGGACTGGGTTACAACAGGGAGCCAACTTTACACCGGAGCTTGGCCCAAACTCCCGGGGAGCTGGGTGGGGAGCGGGGAGCCTCTTTGGGGGGAGCATGGGAGCAGTCCCACTCCCCCCAGATGTTTGGTCATGCACCCCCCATGCACCCCAGATTTAATACGTAAAGGGGGGTGCCCTGGATGCCTCCATCCGGCCCCGTTCCCCCATCTAACGGTGACCGGCAGCCGGGGGAGCTCCGAGCCCTGTAAACACCCAGCCAGATCAGTAGCTTTGCGCACCCGGGGCCCGATCCTGTCTGATCCGTGCACCGCTCTGCCCCCAGCAATCACCCTCCCCGCCTCTGGCCCCAGCGGGCAGCACCGCTCCGGGCCCCCTCCCAGTGTTTGCAGGAGCTAACCCACCCGGGGGAGCAGCCTGTTTCCAGCACAGGGCATCTGGGTCTCCCGCGCCTGCCCTGACCCACCCAGACCCAGGAGTCCTGATTTCCCCCGGCAGCTCCAACCACTAGGCGCCAGCCCCTTTCTGAGCAGAGGTTTGCTTCTCCTTTCAGGCCTGTCTAAGAAGCTCCCTGTGCCCAGAGCAGCCGCTCTAAGGAGCTGGGGGATGCTAGGGAAGGGGCCCCCTCCCTCCCAGGGCACTACTACAGGGGAATTTCGCAGCTTACCTGCTCCAAGGATCCCTTCTGTGCAGCATCGCCTGCAGGAGACTCCCCCTTCCCCATCTGCTCCCCTCTGGGCACGAGCATCGGGGGGGCTCTGGACCCCCCATATTCCCAGCCAGGCACCACGCTTCACTAGGCAGCTAGAGCACCTAAAACGCGGGATTTAGCCATGCCTCTTTAGGCGGGCGCTGATTGGCTCCTATTTGCATACTTTCCCCTGATTGGACACTGTAGAGTGGTGTATCAAGTTTTCAGACAACAGAGTGTTGAGATTAGCATAACGCGCGGGAACCCGCAGGGCCTGGAGGAGTTCCAGATGGGTTCTTTGTTAAACAGACCAGTCAGTTTAACTTCTGTGCCAGGGAAGATAATGGAGCAAGTAATTAAGGAAATGATTTGTGAACACTTGGAAGCTAATAAGGTGATAGGGAACAGCCAGCATGGATTTGTAAAGAACAAATCATGTCAAACCAATCTGATAGCTTTCTTTGATAGCATAAGGAGTCTTGTGGATAAGGGAGAAGCCCTGGATGTGGTATACCTAGACTTTAATAAGGTATTTGGTATGGTCTCGCATGATATGCTTATCAATAAACTAGGGGGCTGTGTCTAGACTGGCCATTTTTTGCGGAAAATCATCTGCTTTTCCGC
>JANRFK010000270.1:10984036-10995834 GCA_030068395.1 Apalone spinifera | reverse complement strand
CTTCAAAGAACTCTAATGGATTAGTAAGACAGGATTTCCCTTTACAGAAACCTGTTTGCTGCGGGTCTGACAATTGCTCTGGCACTTTTAGGCTCCGAAGGGCAGGGCCCATCTCCCCAGAATCAGCCCTCCCCCGAACTCCCCCATTGGGTCTGGCCTGCAAGGTCTCTTGGCTGGTGCTGTCTCCCTTCCCTGGGCCATTTCCCACAGCCCCCTTCAAACTGTCTGGCTGCTCACTGCACCCAGCTCCAGACGGCTCCAGCCCCGCCCCCTCTTCCATGCCTCCAACTCCCTGGCGGCTTCTCTGGCCCCTCGGGCTCTCTGGCTGCAGCCCTGCTCCCAGCAAGGACCTGCTCCCTGCGCCATGTCCCTGGTGCTCTCTGCCTGGCCCAGCTCTGCTCCCCAGCTCAGCTCAAACCTCTGCTTTCTCCTTAACCCTGCCCCACTCTGTCGGACCCAGGCAAACCAGCTCCCGTGGAGGATGGGACTCCTGTGGCCTCCCGACTCCCTCATTAGACTGCCAATCAGGCTGAGCTGGAGCACTGGCCTCTCCCCATTGCCCCCCGGGAATGATCAGCCTCAGGGTCCTGATTTCCCATCAACCCTTGCCCCGCCACCCACTATCCCCCAGAACATACTAATGTCTTATATTCCGCACAGAGCCAGCAGGCACCTATGTAAGAGCAGCAGCGACCCCTAATGGTCCCAGGGGGTAGTTCTCACTCTACAGAGTGCCCTAAAGCCAGGTAGTGTTCATGCCGGTTTGCAGATGCTCACATATTTCTCCTCTATGGTTAAACTCCCTGGCTGCGTCTAGACTGGCATGATTTTGCTCAAATACTTTTAACGGAAAAGTTTTTCCGTTAAAAGTATTTGCGCAAAAGAGCATCTACACTGGCACGGATGCTTTCACGCAAAAGCACAGTGTAGACGCTCTCTCGAGCAAGAAAGCTCCGATGGCCATTTTAGCCAATTAACGTGGCTGTCTACACTGGCCCACTTGTGCAAGAATACTTGCACAAGAGAGCTTATCCCTGAGCGGGAGCATCAGAGTATTTGCACAAGAAGCACTGATTTTGTACAGTACAAAGTCAGTGTTCTTGCACAAATACTCATGGCCAGTGTAGACAGGCGGCAAGATTTTGCGCAAAAGCACTTGCTTTTGCGCAAAATCTTGCCAGTCTAGACGCAGCCCCTGTGCTTGACTGTGACCAAACTTGATCTTATTATACAGGGTTTGTAGTTGGGGGGAGGCAGTTTGGATGAAATCCCTTTGGCTAAAAGAAAAGAGGGGGAAAAATAAACTCCACCCTTCCTGAGCAGGATGAAATCAGATGGAAATTTTTGGGCAAGGTGGCTAGATCCTGACTTGCTGCTGTTCTCCCAGTCATCCCTTAGGTTTGCCTGGGTTGAGCTCCAGCAAGGAACTGCCAGGCCCTGCCCCAGCAGCTTCTTTTATATTGGCCTGTTGCATCCTGATTGGCTACCACAGAGGCCGCCACTCTAGCCTGCTTGGAGGACCTCTCTTCTGCTCCTGTTGCCGGGGCAGGGTGCTCTATGCTGATATCTTGGGCACCTAGCTAGTGTTTCATGGCTGCTCCTAGATTGGGGTAGGCAGGACTCAAACCCACAATCTCAGAGTCTAGAGCAGCAGTTCCCAATCTTTTCCAGATGGGGACCCATTTTGACAATTTAGGAAGACTTGGTGACCCAGGGCAATTCAAAAAATGTGTGAATGGCTCTTTAAGAGCCACCTAGCAACCCTTTTGAAAAGTAATGGCGACTCATATTTGGGTCCTGACCCATAGGTTGGGAAACGCTGGTCTAGAGGCTGATTGCCACTGGCACCCTCCTTACCTGCCCTTTCTTCAGTAGCTGCCTTATTCTTCCTACCTCCAGCTGATGCCTGCTCCAGCCCTGGAGACTGCCAGGGGTGCCTGCCTGGCTGTTCCTAGCACTAGGGCTCCTTGCTGGCTCCAGCTTTGGAATGGCTTGGGGGAAAAAACCAATACCGGCTTTCTGTGAGTTCCCGGACGTCTCTGTTTTCCTTCCAGGGGGCACCGGATGCAGACTGTGCCCCAAGGACTGGCAGGAGAACCGAGCCAAGTGCTACTGGGTTTCAAACAGGAGCCAGTTCTGGAACGAGAGCCACCAAGCCTGCAAGCAGAAGAATTCCCAGATGCTCGTGATCCAGGACCAAGAGGAGATGGTAAAGGGCAATATGCCAGGGGCAATTGATTCCCCTGATGGATCCAATTCAGTGTAGCACCCCTGGAGTCAGAAGGACCAATCTCCAGCTGGCATGAATCAATGGAGCTTTTTGACTCCTTTACCACCAAGCGACTCTCAAGGAAATGGGTCTATTCTTCCATGCTGCAAAGAGAGGTTCCCATATTCTGGTCCCGTGGAGACAGAATATATTTTCTTTGCATGTTTTGGGTTGCTCAGGGCGCGTCTACACTGCAGGGCAAAAGGCAAATCAAGGCGCGCAACTTCAGCGACGTCAATTGCGTCACTGCCGTCGAAATAGCCGAATTCGTGCAGTGAGGGTTACTGGAGTCGGAGTAAGACGTCCCCCAGCCCACCGTTATTTCGAAAGAACGGCTTGCCGTGTAGACGTGCACTTTGTGGTTTCGAAATAACGCCAGTTTATTCCGAAATCACGCAGCTGTGTAGACACCCCCTCATAGGCCTCGTGGGGAGACAGGGGTGGTGGGGTCTCTGTATATGCAGAGGGAATAAAACCGTGTGAGAGTCACCCAAACATTTGTCTTACACTCCGTAGGATTTCATACAGATTCTTAGAGAAGGCACAAGCCACTTTTGGATCGGCTTGAACTTCACGGCCCGTACCAATACCTGGAGCTGGGTGGATGGCTCCCCTCTAAACCAAACGCTGTAAGTGTTGCCTGATGACTCACTGGAATTGTGACGTATTTTTCCTGCTTGTGCGTGGATTTGTTAGGAAGGAACAATCCACTGCAAGCATACCAAACGGGAACTGACTCTCCAGGAGGGAGTTCTACAGACAGGGATGTGGGGAGACTGAGTCAAAAGCTGAAAAGGCATCAGTGGTGTCACACTGTTGCAAAAAAAAAAAAAAAAAGCAAACATTATTCTGAGATGTACTAGCAGGAGTGTAATAAGGGACGCGAGAAGCCATTAAGAACATAAGAATGGCTGTACTGGGTCAGACCAAAGGTCCATCTAGCCCAGTAGCCTGTCTGCCGACAGTGGCCAGCACCAGGTGCCCGAGAGGGGGTGGACCGAAGACAATGATCAAGCAATTTTTCTCCTGCCGTCCTTCTATCCTTTGACAAATAGAGGCTGGGGGCACCATTCCTACCCCCTGGCTAATAGCTTTTTATGGACCTAACCTCCATGAATTTATCTAGCTCTTTTTTAAACTCTGTTATAGTCCTAGCCTTCACAGCCTCCTCTGGCAAGGAGTTCCACAGGTTGACTATGCTGCGTGAAGAACTTTCTTTTATTAGTTTTAAACCTGCTACCCATTCATTTCATTTGGTGTCCTCTAGTTCTTATATTATGGGAACAAGTAAATAACTTTTCTTTATTCACCCTTGCCACACCACTCATTCTTCCACTCTATCATTAGGTCTGTCTGGTTTTCAAGTTTAATTAAGGCTATGAATACCCAAGCATATAGAAATTCTACACAGGCCTGTGCACAAGTTACATGCATTCTCACACCCTTAACACTAGTGTTAGGGTCCGATGCGTCTCACATGGATTGATCATCAGTAGAGGAAGGGCTACCCATTCATCCACCCAATCCACCCAATCTGTAGGGTCACCAACCGTCAGTAAATTTACGGACAGTATGTAAAAAATTAGCCAAAATTAGACATTAAAGTCCATAAAAAAATTTAGGGGTCCAATTTTGTAAAACTGCAATAAAATTTCAAACCACAGCAATTATTCTACAGCAATTAAATTTCTTCTGGGCTGCTTCAGCCATTTTACTGCAGAGCAGTTGAAATTGGATGTTTTAGTTGTTATTTGAACCATATATTGTTCTTGTGGTGTATGAATGACAACGATGACTTTTCACTTTGGGCCATTTATGTCGTCTTCATATGGCATAAAAATTATGTCCATTAAAAAAAATGTGTCTGTCTGTACAGTTTTCCCATTTTGTCCATAAATGAAATTTCTGTGGGTTGGCAATCTTGCTAATCGGTCTCTAAGCCTGCCACCTCTGGAGTGTAAAACAATTATATGCGATGTAACAGGCTGGTGAATCCTAACCTCACAATGAAAGAGCAGCCAACAAGAATCACGGGCAGCAGAGGGTGTATAAAGATCAGCTCAAGGTGCTCGCACTGTCATTGAATTCCACGGGACTGTGTCTACATTGGTGTGATCTTGCACAAAAGCGGCCGCTTTTGTGCCAAAACTTGCTGCCTGTTTACACTGGCCATGAATTCTTGCGCAAGAACACTGATGGTCTAATGTAAGTAATCAGGGCTTCTTGCGCAAGAACTCTGACGCTCCCGCTCAGGGATAAACCCTCGTGCACAACTGTTCTTGCGCAAGAGGCCACTGAAGACAGGCAATATGAATTTCTTCCGCAAGAAAGCCCTATGGTTAAAATGGCCATCAGAGCTTTCTTGTGCAAGAGAGCGTCTACACTGGCATGGATGCTCTTGCGCAAAAGCACATCTCTTGTGCAAAGGCACATGCCAGTGTAGACACTCTCTTGTGGAAGAGTTTTTGCACAAGAACTCTTCCGCAAAAGAGTTCTTGCGCAAAATCATGCCAGTGTAGACGTAGCCCTGCGGGAGCGAGGCACTGAAATCCTTTTGTGGATGTGGGTGTCAGCGGAGGTGAAAGTTAGCCGGGGCGCCGGGGGGACGCAGCTCCGGAAACAGCGAGGGGGAACAGCTCCCCTGAGCTGCGGGGAAAGCCAGCAGGGAGCTATTGAAAGAGCTGGCAGGGACCCAGGTTGCAATAGGCCAGTGCCTGTCAGACATGTGAAGTTACTTTCACCACTGGGGGTCAGTGTTGTTGAATCAACAGGGAGCAAGAAGGAAACCTGGCCACAAGCAGAAAGCCGGGGGTGAAATGGACATAACTCCCAGGGCAGGATCTGCCCTCCTTGGAGACTCCTGACTGAGGGTAGATGGATGCTGACCGTGTTCCCTGTAAGCTGAGCGTGTGGGCGGCTGCCCAGGAGAGATTCAGACGCCACCCAGTCGGTCAGCAGAGTGCCCACTGCTAGCAGCATGGTGGTGGTGCACATCCACACATGCCTCTGTGCATAGAACAAAATTTATTCCACACACACACACGAGAGAGAGAGAGAGAGAGAGAGAGAGAGCATTGGCTGCAAAGACACCCTAACTCAATCCCCTCTTCCCAGCATTCCATTCCTGCAAGAGGAGGGTCTTTCTAATGGTTCCCAAACTTGGGGAGAGTAAAGGAATTCCAGGGGGGGCCTGAGTTTTGCTGATATTAGGGGAGGGAGGGAGAGGGGATGTGAGGGTTTATAAAAAATCCAAAAGGGGGCGTGGTGCTGAAAAGTTTGGGAATCATGGCTCTATTGGATCCCTCACTGCCTTTCCCCTTTGCTCTGCAGGTTCCCGGGCTTGGGCCTGGATGCCAATGACAACTGTGGCTTGGTATACAGGAAGCAGATCTATGCGGAAACCTGCAGCGCCGAATTCAGATGGATTTGCCAGAAAGCCGCTGTCGTGGTGCGAGGGGACTAAGAGCTGCCACGCCCCCTGCCGAGTGAACCTGCCTGGCGTTGATGTGTTCAAACAGGGGGGTTTGTATAGCGACGTCCCCGCCTTCCTCTGAGCTAACATGGCGCAATGATTGGCAAAATGAGGGAATTTGAGTTCTCAGTCTAGTCCCAGTGTGAGACCAACGGCAAGAGAAGAAGCCAGGAAAGATGGATTCTGTTCCTGGCATGATCACCTGTAACCTGAAGCAAATCTCTTTCCTCGTGTCGTGCCTCAGTTTTCCCACCTATAAATGCGCGAACTCTGTGTCTGCTCAGCATCTGACTACCCAGGGTTCTGTGTGCATGCCAGCCTTTCAGTATCCCCATTTTATGAGTGGGGAAACTGAGGCACCTCAATCACAACAGCTGAGTCCTAATGTCCTATTTCTGGTTCCGCTAATGAAGTGCCTTGTCTAGACCCCAACCTAATTTCTCCTTTTTGACATCCCCAATTTGACTCCTGCCTCGCTGGAGGGGGGTTCTGGACTCTTGTGAGGCCTAAAAGCTGTTGTGGAGAGGCTCTGAGTTTTGACACCCCCATTCTGAGCCTTAGCACCACAGCCGTGTTGAAACTTTCAGCCTAAGTCTTTGAAAATTCAGCCCCTGGAGGGCAGGGCATAAAAATTATATTAAATCCGATCTCTCAGCATTTACAAATGGGGAAACGGAGGCACAGAGCCACAAAGTGACTTGCTCAAGGTCACCGGCAGGCCAGTGGCAGAGCCAAAAATAAAACCCAACTTTCTGACTCCCCCTCCAGTGCCCTGTCCCCTAGGCCACGCCGTGCCAAGGCAGCGGCCCCAAATGGCCCCAACAGAGAGGCTGGCATGTGCCTGTTACAAGCTGCCTTATGCTGGGAAGGGGGGTTCTGATGTGGGGAGAGCACTGCCGAAAAGCAGGGCAGGGCCACTGCGCAGGGATGGGAGCCCCAGAAATGACCCACGAGAGATGTGGAGCTGGGCCTGTGATCGGCCTGGAGGTGGTGAGCAGGACAGAGCTGCAGGAGAGCGGGACGCAGGGATCGGAGGATGCAGAACTCACCTGCCAGTAGGTGAGCTCAGAGGCTATCCCATCCGTTCAGGGCTCACTGTCCTTCAGCCCAGTGCTTTGGCCACTGGCCTGGTGCTTTGCAGGCCCCTGGTTCAAGTCCTCTGTGAGGCTACCTCTACACTGATATGACCTTGCGCAAATACTCTTTAATGCAAGAGTTCTTGCGTGAAAGTATTTGCGCAAGACAGCGTCTACACTGGCTTGTGCCTTTGCGCAAGAGCTGTGTTTTTGCGCAAGAGCATCCAGGGCAATGTGGACGCTCTCTTGCGCAAGAAAGCTCCGATGGCCATTTTAGCCAGAGGGGTTTGTTGCGCATGAAATTCATGTTGCCTGTCTACGCTGGCCTCTTGCGCAAGAACAAGAGGCCAGCGTAGACAGGCAACATGAACTGGAGCCCGCGGCAAGGGGCCCACGTAAGAGGAACGCGGGAATTGGACAGACCCAGCTGGAAGGGGAGAGCCGGCTGAGGAGGCAGGAAAGGGCCGGGGATGTGGGACCCACACACTTAAGAGACCTGTTGGACGAGGGCGCAGAGAACAGCCGGCCCAGAAACCTGTTTCCATCCTGCCCGAGTTGAGGGTTTCCTGTTAGCAGTTGTTTGAGAGCTTGGCCTTTTCTCTGGGACGTGAGCCAGGCCCGTTTCATTGTCTCCAGGCCCTTGAACACCCCCTGGGGATGGGAGGGGAAGAGAGAGTTTTTCTCACAGGCGATGTCTAGACTGGCCAGTTTCTCCGGAAAATCAGCCGCTTTTCCACAAAAACTTGCCAGCTGACTACACTGGCCACTTGATTTTCTGCAAAAACACTGACTTCCTACTGTAGAAAATCAATGCTTCTTGCGGAAAAGCTTTGACGCTCCCGTTTGGGCAAAAGTCCCTTTTGAGCAAAAGTTTTGTGCAAAAGGGCCAGTGTAGACAGCTGAGATTTGTTTTGTGCAAAAAAGCCCCGATCATGAAAATGGCCATCGGGGCTTTTTTGCACAAAAGTGCATCTAGATTGACCACGGACGCTTTTCCGCAAAAAGTGCTTTTGTGGAAAAATGTCCGTGCCAATCTAGACGCTCTTTTTCCGAAAATGCTTTTAACGGAAAACTTTTCCGTTAAAAGCATTTGCGGAAAATCATGCCAGTCTAGACGTAGCCAATGAGAAAGTGAGAGCAGGATGTTTTAATGGCACTGGAGCCGCATCCCATTTCATCAACTGAGGATCCGATCACTTCGACTCCAAGGAGAATTCAGTTACCTCCCCACCTCGGGCTAGAACCACCAGTGGCTCCAGCGCCCCAGCCCCTTCCCTCCTGCCTCTGGTGTCTCCCCGCCCTGGCTGGGAAAAGGCCCAGGAGCAGCCTGGCTCCCGTAAGAAGCACATGGGATCTTTTTCAGGGGAGAAGGCAATACACTGTCTATTAAGAATACAGTAGGAAAGCAGTAAGCATATGCTTTACATGCACACACACACACACACACAAAACCTGCAGCAGACACACACATGACTTGCACTGCAGCAGACACACGCACACGCACACACACGACCTGCAGCACACACACACACTCACACAGGCACGACCTGCAGCATGCACATGCACACACATACATGACCTGCAGCGCGCGCGCGCACACACACACACACACACACACACACACACACACACACGACCTGCAGCACGTGCACATGCACATGCACATGCCCATACACACGACTTGCAGGACGCGCACACACACACACGCGCATACACACACACAACCTGCAGCACACAGATGCACACACATACCTGCAGCACACACACGACCTGCAGATGGTACATAAATACCAGGCCATGGTGGCTCACGTCCGTCCTACTGGCCAGGCAGGGCTGGCTGAGCGAGGAGTCGGCTTCCTCCCAGGCTTGGTTTGTAGAACTGAATCCAGAGTCCTCGGGACAGAGCAAGGAGGTTTAATGGTAGTTTGAATTAGGGGCTTTAATTTGAACTACCGGGTCCCTGCCGCGTGCAGCCGCGGGCAGTTAGTCCGGACTCGCGGCATTTAAAAATGACGACCGGACGGGATGATGCAAATGAAGCCTGGAATATTTAAATCCCAGGCTTCATTTGCAACTTCAAATGCCCACATTCGCCTCCCTAGTTCGAACTAGGGGCCTAGTGTAGACATACCCTGGGGGAGGTCTCTGCCTGTCTCCAGGGTTCCTCGGTGCTGCCAATTCAATTCGGCCTCAAGACACAATGGGACGAAGCCGGCTACAAGCACCCGGCATGCTCTGTCTTTGGAAGCTGTTCGTGGCCATACCAATAGTTTGGTTGTATTCTGAGGCTTTGGCATGTCAGACAGCCCCCAGAGCCGACTGGAGCAGGCTGTATCGGCGTGACGGCAGCCATTGTAGCGGTGGCTGCCACAGCCTGTTTGAGGTTCCGTGGTCAGCAGGCCTAGTGGTACCAACGGTGGAATGTTGTTTGCTTCCTGTGCTCAGCCGTGGCCCCTCCCACTGGCTCGGGCAGCTGTTTCTCACTTTCTAGGAATAGTTCCCATGAGGAGTCACGTGGCTGGCTCATGGCTCTCCTTGTGTGGCCGACGCGGGCTGGCTGTTGGCCAGTGGCGGCTGGTGCCTGCTGCAATCCATGTGGCCTGCGGATCTCAGTTTCCATCACTTTGGGCTGGAGGTGGGAAGCTGGGCTCTGTATCGGGGGCTGTCGCAGAGAAGCGACTTGCTGGAGGAAGCCGGGGGCTGGTGCCAAGCCCCTTTCCAAAGGAAAACCTTCCCAGAGCTGCCATGGGCAGCCCAGACAGCTGCGTTTATTTCCACGGGATGCGGTGCTGTCATGTGGGTGGGTTATTTTAGATCCAAGAGAAACCAAAACATTTCAGAGCTACTTAGCCACTTTCTTATTTATTGCAAGCTTTAAGCAGTTACAAGCCTTAAGAACAATGACTATGCAATTTAAACCTTAAATATTATAGATTCTAAAGCAATTGATACAACGTAAAGCAATGCAAAAGCGATTACTAAAAGATCTACTATATACCATAATAAAGCCTAATTCACTTATACTTCATCCGTATGCTACCTACAGTGCCAGGCAGGAGGTCGTGGTGCTGTCTTTTCCCACGTGTCGGAATACCACCACTGACGTAGCCGGTGTGAAGGGCCTAATCGCTTCTAGTCACCTTGAGCAGGACGTGTGTCAATCCTGCCCATCCCCTCCCACCGACTGTTCTTACTGTGACGTAGTGTGGGTACCTTGCTGGTTGCTATGCTGGGGCTGTGGGTGACCCCCACTGGCTGCTGTCTTTACCACGGCCCAGGAGGACAGGGGATGAGTCACTAGGCAAGGGTCTCTCAATCTGTCTGACCAGCCTCCTCCCAGGGAGAGAAACAAAGGAAGGTGGAATGCTGCCCCTGGCTGGGGGGCAGGGCTGCAAGAGGGTTAGTTTCTGTCTGGGATCATGGAGGAGACAGCCTAGAGCAAGGGGCTGGGATTTAGGGGCCCAGTCTCCCCCATCTCAAGGGGGGCTGAGGCATCCTAGGCCCGGTTCCTGTAACCAGATGACATCTGTGCTGTGCTGTATCCTGGAGAAGCAATAAACTCCCTCTATTCTACTGGCTGGCGGAGTCTGTCCGGGCCATTACGGGGGTGCAGGAGACGGGAGAACCCCAACGCGCCGTCACACTTACTAAGCCCAATTTATAGCAAAGAGAGACTTGGTCGTTCTAATACTATTGACCAATTGATGACGTATTGTGTAGGATACGTCACGTGCCCACTGCCCCTAAGTTGGGGTGCATGCTGCTGCTCAGGACGTTGCTGAGAAGAGCGCCGTTGCCAGTTCTGTGGCTGCATCTGTACTTTTTGTGTATCAGAAACAAGTACCAGTCCAAGGCCTCTTGTCCTGTGGTTTTCTGTGGTCTCGCGTACCAGGCTTAATCTGCATTGCTATGCAAAACAATTCCTGACTCTCGGGCCCTGTCTGCGCGCTTTGTTACATCAGACTTGAGCGGGCCGTAAATCCACACGTTGGACAAGGCAGACATCAGCAGGTATTACCAAGGCAGGGTAGTGCAGGCTCCCCTACAGGTGCCAGCCGGAGCTGGGCCGTTCAGAGCGACTCCGGAATGGCACTGACCCAGGGCTGGCTCTCCTGCCACAGCCCGGCCAGAGCAGAGGGAGGATGGTTAGGGGGCTGCTCTGTGATTTCAGCTCTCTGCCCTGGATTTGCTGGGTGATCTGGGCAGGTCTGTGCCTCCACTCCCCGTGGGAGCCCAGCCCTGCCTCCCAGGGGTGCTGAGAGGAGAAACACCTGGTAAGATTGTGAGGCCACGGGGGCTGGCTCAGAGCCATCCCTAACCCATCAGCAAGGGTGTGAGATTCAGCCAGTGTCGTGGTGTGTGGAGGATGCTGGACTGGCTGAACCTGCTGCTGGGGCAAAATCCCAGCCCTTCCTGTTATTTTCTTCTTCCCACGCTCTGTTGCCTGGACAAACTGCTAAAGGAGGAAGCTGAGAGTAGTGACCCAGAGATGATCCCACTGAACAACTTCTCAGCATGTTTCTGAGGGTGGTGCTAGGAGCGATGCCCCAGGTGAAGGTGACTCACACAGAGCTGGTGCCATGGCCACACTGTTATTTCAAATAACTTTTGGCCTTAGCAGGGCAGCCTGATGAGAGCCAGGGGCTGTGAGTCAGCCCAGCAGGAATGTTTGCACTGTAAGAATTGGCTCTGTGTGCTGGGCTGGCAGCCACATCGCTCTTAGAGACGTGCTGCCTGGAGCTGACTGGAATGGTGGACAATGTGGGGTTTCCTCAGCACACTCCCAACTGGAGGTCACTTGGAAGGTGGAACAGGCACCCACTTCCTTAGCAACGCGAGGTTTGTTTTCTCTGGAAGCCAAATGTCGTGTTTGTGTGTGTTCCTGTCCTGACTGACGTCAAGGCCCTCTTGTGCCAGGGGCTTCACGGACACAGCGAGAGACAGTCCCTGCCCCAGCTGAGATCAGGGCCCCATTGTGCCA